>JAMKCH010028890.1:0-90095 GCA_023653785.1 Ophioderma brevispina | reverse complement strand
CCATCATCGGCCGCCGGCTCGCCTGGTTCAGCCCTAGGGGCTGCCCCGGTGCCGGCTGGCGCGGTCTGCGCTGCCCATCCCCCCAGTGGGTTGGGGGCTGCGGGCATTCCGGTGGTGGTGATTGGTGATGGGGTGCCCAGGCCACCGGGCTGATCCATCGCCGTTGATGTCCCCACCTAACGGGTTGCGGTCCCGGGTGTCCTTCGGGCACTTCCCGACCGCACCAGTTAGCCATCACTTCGGGTAAGGGTCTCGGCCAACACCCTGGGGCGTGGGCTTTTCGGTAATCCTTGGCGGGACACCGCAGGTTTTGGCTTCTCTCGCTACACCCTGCATGACCAGCCATGCGTCATGCCAAGTGGCCTCCTCCGCTGACGCGCCCGCAATGCGGCTCCGGCCCTTCGGGCTTGGGGTTGCGATGGCGCTCCTCTGTCTTGGCCGGTCGCGCCGGGGGTCTAGGGGGGGGGTCGCCGGCCCCGGCGGACTAGGTCGGCTCAGGCCGGCGGGGGGTCGTCTTGCGGTACTCCGCTGCGGTTGCTGAGTGCTGGTCCTCCGGCTCTGCTTCCGGCTTGCTGGTCCGCCTATGGTGGGGTAAAACCCGGTGGGTGCCCCCTGCCACTGGGCGTTCCTGCGGGGCAGCCTTCTTGGCCTACCCTTGCGGGGACACAGTACCCGCCGCCGCCGACCCTTACAGGTTACGCTGCGTCCCCGTAGGTGTGCCTACCCACCCCATTCGAGCTGGACTTCTGGGACTGGTCAGTCTGGTATGGACTTTCGACCGGGGCTCCCCGCTTGCGGAGCCCCTCCAGGCTATTGTCACTCCGCGCCCCGCCGTCGGCTGCCCCGCCGCAGGCACCAGGTGCTGTCGGGGCTGCTTCTGACCCGCTTTCGAGCGGGCCGTTTGCGCCATTGCTTGCAAGCAGTTTTGTCTCCTCCCTGGGAGCCAGTCAAGCTGCCGCGGACAGCCTTGTACCGGGCCGGGGCAGGGCGGTCTACCCATCCACTACCCTTCGGCTAACGTGCCTGGGACTTGGGTGTCGTCCCCACACCTTCTCGGTCTTTACCCTCGTCAGGGTCGGGCTGGGTGCAGTCGACCCTCATGGCTCCTGCGGCCCAGCCTACGCCAGGTGGTTTGGTCCCTGAGGGACGGCCATGGTGTCGCGCCCCAGGGTGGCGACGCCTGGCCCTCCGCCTTCGTCCGCTCGTTCTGTCGCACACCGTCCTCTCAGGCCTCCTACCGGCCCGCAGACTTCCGATTATTAGGGAGGACAGCGCTGCGCGGGGAGGGACTTTCAGGGCTCGGAGCGGGGTGAGGTAACTTGGGGTGATGATACTCCTTTCCACGCCTTCGACGTCCGCGGCAAGCTTCGGAAGCAGGAGGAGGTGGATTCTCTTACCGAGTGACACCCATAATGTGACCTCGCGTAGAAGGTGAGCGAGGCACCACGGAAGTTCTTTGGCCGGTCTTGCGCGCCTGAGCGGCTTGCGGAAGGAGGAGAGACAGCTCAATCTGGGCTCACCTCTCCTCCCTCCGGAACGACGGCCAGGGCGTTGTCGCTTCCCACAAGACGTTGGTCTTCTTGTGGAAGCGCTTCATGGGAGGTTTACTCAGACGCTCTAATGTACCCGGTTGAAAATCTTTCGCCAAGTCGTTGAAAAAACAGAACTGCCGAAGGGGACTATGACTCCTTTCTGAGGCTGCCGACCATTGCTATTGACCTAGCAGCCAAGTTTTGCCAACAGGCAAAAGGGTGCTCCGGCTGGCTTTTCCCCCTTCCGGGGAGGACAGTGGAGGGCCCTAGACCTGGCGGTGACCTCTGGTAATCAGACTAGGCGCTTTCTCGATGGTCCTCGCCCACGACATCAGATCACTCGTTGGGTGAGGGGTGAGTGAGTTTTCTCCCCGGGAAGCCTCTGAGGCTTTGACTGTCCTAGCCTCGCTAGTGAATCGGCCAGACAGAGGCTTCAATGTCTTTGGCGCGTCGCCTGAGCTTATTGCGACGCGAGAAAGACTCCTTCACACTTCGCACCTTGGGTTCGATCTGGCTCGGAACTCTCCAAGACCAAGACCGAAGTCACGGGACGTACTCTTCGGAGGCTCGTTCGGTGACTCATTGCTTGCGTCTGCGGAGCGTGTGGAGGCGGAGCAGGCGCTCAAGGATGTCAGGCGAAGATATCCTCTCGGGGATCTTCGGCTAGGAATAAGAAGCGCTCGCGCTCCTCTTCTGCTAGCTGTGCCGCCAAGCAGGCGAAGGCGGCACCGCCTCAGCAACCCAAGCGAAGCCAGCTGCTCCGGCCACTTCTACACAGAAAGAAGCCCGGGGCAAGGCCGAATCGGCTCGCCCCCCTCCCAAAAAGCAAGGCGGCCTGGGAAGGGGAAGAAGCCTTCGTCCTGAGAGGACGGCGGCAGCCGCGAACCTATCCTTCGGCGAGGGGGGGACCTTACCACATCGGGGCGGAGGGAGGCGCCCGAATTGAGTTCTTACGCGGGGGAATGGCCAGCCATTCCCTCCGCCGCTCTGGGTTTGTGAGTGTGGTGGAACGGGGGTACCGCCATAGGTTCACCGCGGAAACCCCCGCCGGACTCCACCTCGAGCCTACCCCCTTCGGCGGGGGAGGGAAACCGAAGAATCAACTTCTTCTGGACGATGTCTCGGCGCTCTTGGCGAAGGCTGCCATCTCCCCAGTCGACCACCCCCCCTTCAACCGAGGGTTTGTTCGACTTTCTTCTTGCCCCCCAAGAAGACCCTGGGATTGGCGTCCCATCCTGAACCTAAGCCTCTGAATCAGTACTTCAAGCCGAAGAAGTTCAGAATGGAAACCCTCGCGTCGATCCCGCGCTTTCCTTTGAAGGGGAGCTGGTCGTCTTCTTTGGATCTGAAATACGCCTCACCTCAACGTTCCAGTCCGCCAAATCCTACCGTCAGCGGCTCAGTTTCAAATCCAGGGCCCAGTCGTACGAGTGACGTGCTCCCCTTCGGACATCCACCTCTCCCAGGGTCTTCACGATGTGACCCGGGGGGTGGGGCCGCCTTCCTCAGGGGTCAGGGGGTCAACCTCTGCCTGTATCGGGACTACTGGTTGATCTACGGGTCCCGTCCCCCAGGCGCCGGCCGATATGGTCAGCCATACCGTTCAGGTCGTGCATGAGGTTTGGGCTTCATTGTCATTTCGCCACATCGCCTTATACCCCTTCCGGACCTTATGTCTCTTTGTGCTCGGGCGCAAACTCTGCTTCAGGGCGTTGCAGAGCCGACGGCCGCGCGGGTGGATTGTCCGTTTGTTCGGCTGCGACGTCCCTGCGCTGCTTACGCAGGCCACCGCTCGAGACTGGCTTCTCCTTCTAGGCTTGATGGCCACTCTCGTCTCCTGGTCCCGTATTGTCCTTCCCCACATAAGGCTGCTTCAAATGCACATCGGACGGCACTACAGGCCGGTCAAGCACCCAGATTCCCGCTGATCCCTATCAATACAGGGGCCGGGAACACCTGGCATGGTGGTCTCAACGCCCCAACCTGACTCATGGGATCTCTTTCCCTGCCCCTCCCGTCGATGTTGTCATCACGACCGGACCCGTCGAAGTCGGGTTGGGGGGTTTCACCCTGACCTTTGCGCCTCGGGGAAGTTGGTCCCAGACCGAGCCCAGGCCCTGTCACTCGCCTCGAGCTGTGGGCAGGGGAACGAACCCTACTCACTTCGGCGATGGTGACCAACGCCAGTGTCCTAGTCCAGAGTCTGACAACTCAACCGTGGTGGCCTACATCCACAAGCAGGGCGGGACTCTCGGTCCCGGCCGCCCTGTTCCTCGACGCCATGCGAATCATCGCTTGGTGGCGGGACCGGGCCATCACGATCCGCAGTACAACATTCCGGGACCGTCAACTTTCTTGCCGACAATCTGTCACGTGGCAGGATGACAGCCTCGGAATGGATACTGTACCGAGATGTCGTGCGGGGGATCTTCGAGAGATTGTATATTCCTCAGATCGACCTGTTTCGCCTCGAACCTGAGTCACACATCGTCCCTCTGTAACTACTGCACCCGACTCGACCTACCCGGGTGCGTCGCAGTCGATACTCTCTTGGCATAACTGACGTGGGTTCCGGCCTACGCCCTTTCCCGCCGATTCGATTCCTTTGCATCATGTATGTTTCCGAAAAATCTCGGGCGGGAGCGTGCCGTGTCCCATCCTCATCGCTCCCCTTCTGGCCGAAACACCTTTTGGTTTCGGCCCAATGGTGGATCGCTTGGTGGCTCTGCCGCCTGCTTCTACCGATCCGTCCGGACCTAGTATCCCTTACCCTTCCGGACGGAGGGAGCCCCAGTCTGTCGCTGGACATCTAGCGTTGACTGCTGTCCATTTCCGGGTCAAGCGATACCGAGATTCTGGCTTTTCGCATAGGGCTGCCTCGCTCATATCGTCTGAAGAAGGAAGGTCCACCATGGACCTTCTTTCTAATCTCTAAGCGTCTTGGACCCTACTTCCTCTGGGTGGATCGACGAGAGGTTGTCTCCGACTCGGGGCATCTGTAGCCGAATCGCGTGACTTTTCTCACTGATCGCTTTGATAGCGGACCTTGAACTTCGACTTTTAGAAACTACAAGTCCGCTATCTTATCGATCCATAAAGGTTTCGATGACGGATCTACCATCAATACGATGGGTTCCGATCTTCTCCTTCTAGAGGGGATTTTTAATACAAGACCTCCGCCCAGGAAGACGGTCCTCCCTGGGATTTAACAGCTGTCCTTAGACTTTTAGGTGAAGCCCCCCATTTTTTTTTTTTCAACCAATGGCTAAGGCATCACTAAAACATGTCACCTTCAAGACAGTCTTTCTGGTCCGCTGCTCGCGCCTCTGGGAGACGATGCTCGGAGATCAAGATTATCTCTATGTCAGCGTCAGAATTTTCTCTCGGGACAGGGTCAAATTGTTCTTCAGGCCGATTTTCTGGCGAAGAACGAGTCATCCTCATTCCCGACACTCAACATTTATCTTGCCCCGAATTGCATGCCTCTTCCGTGCGGGAAGATCGCCTGTGGTGTCCTGCTCGGGCCCTTGAGTACTATAAACGTAACTAGTACCTCAGGGGCTCGAACAGACTCGTTGTTTCTTCACACACGCTTCCCTTCCCCCCCACGGGTCCGCTCAAAAGCGACATTATCTAGATGGATTAGCGCTGTAATCAATGATTCCAACGCGGTGATAGGAGCCTTCCCAAGCGCGGCCATTCTGTTCGTAATATCCCGTCCCCATGGGCCTATCACCAGCTGAATCAGCATGCTGAAATCTGGCGAGGCTATGGATCGTGGAGTCTCCCACAACGTTTTTCGCGGTGTACTACAGAACCGTACAAACTCCCCCAAAGAGGACCGTTACGAGGGCACTCCTCAGAAACAACACTAATTCACTTCACTCATACATAACGTCCTCCCATCCTGTTCCGGACTGTGACGCTCGCCCGGAGTATTCCGTTGTTAGGTGAGCATCTTGTCCCCGATTTTTATGATAAGACCTTTAGTTCCTAACATTGTTACTTTATGTTTTAGTGCTGTCTTGCCTTTGCTGCATTCTGGTTTTTGACTTGCTCTGAAATATCATGCTCCACTCCGACTGAGTGTGCTCGTCTGGTGTTTATTGAAATATTCATTCACCGGGGGTTAATGCATATTTTCGTCAACATTGGTGTCAAGGAAATCAGCTCAGTTAGATGATTTATACAAACACACATCTGTTTTACAATCATCTAACTGAAGCCTGATTTCCTTTCCAATGTGACTTCCCACTCCAGGCCCGCCCCAGCATGAGATGTAACACGCGTCCGGGGGGCTTGGATCCAAAACGAATTAAGGGAAGAGTAATGTCCGACAGGGTGTGACCTGGGGTCATTGGTCGCGACCATTTCTCTTTTTAGGGGTGTTATTATGGTAATTTGTGGCATTCCACTTCTCAGAAGGGAATGCCTAATGTTTCAGTCAACATTGGAAAGGAATTCAGGCGTCAGTTAGATGATTTATAAGACATATGGTGTTTTTTGAATAATCTAATCTGTGAGAGTTAAATACTATCACTGGAAGACTCTCCTGCAGCATCACTACAACAAGTAGCTAGAAGATGCTAGGTTTTACTCCTGCATTAAGGAGGCAGACCTCGAGTACCTACGTGCCAGGATTTATAATCCCATGTGAGCGAAGTCACTGTAATTAATCT
The DNA here is from genome assembly GCA_023653785.1 of Ophioderma brevispina. NCBI lineage: Eukaryota > Metazoa > Echinodermata > Ophiuroidea > Amphilepidida > Ophiodermatidae > Ophioderma > Ophioderma brevispina. The sequence continues at coordinate 83,884 of JAMKCH010028890.1, read as the reverse complement.
ACTGTCATCTTTGAAGCCAAAAAGTGCTAGGAATCAAAGTAGGATGCCAAATTGTGACAGATATAAACGTGTGATTATCTTGGACTGATATACTGTGAATTTATTATCGTCGAGGGACTTAATAACCTTGTCGTCTTGAACGCTGGACAAGGATTACCTTCAGGACTGACGAGAAGATTCCCTTGGAATAAATACCTGAGGAAGTTTTTGTATAACTTGTGCGCTGTCCATTTGAAGTTCTTTCGCTGGAGGGACACCCCCCCATATATAGTTAAACTGACAACCTTCTGTGGACATTAGTGGACATCTTGAGGACAATAAGTATCAGTTATAGAGAAATTTATTGTGTGATTTTGATTTATGGTACTTTTTTTTGGACATACCAAATTCTTGAACCCAATCAAGTAAAGATCATTAAAACTGTTTATTATATAAAATCTAGATCATTTTGTGCACAGCTCACTTATTTGTGTTTGAACGGTATTTCTGACCTTAGGACGGTCTACGACGTCATAACACTGGTAAAAGGCTTCACAATTTTGGGTTAACTTTGGCCCCTAAATTATTACATCTCTGTACTAGCTTAGGGGTCCCGCCCTTTTTTGGCAAAAATTGTATAGATCTGGGTACTACTTTCCAAACTCTCGTGGCACTCCCTACCAAACTTTAATATAGAACCCCCTCGGGCAATATACCTATTGCAAGTAGGTTTTAAAGCTATGAAGAAAAGCACTATCAGTATTACCATTCATTTTTCAAATCGGTGTGAGCTAGACACTTAAGTCAGCAATGTAGGGCAATAGTCGATTCTTTGTTTTGAGGTTTAGTGAAACACAAGATCTCTAACATCACATGTTACGTTCGTATGTTTGGTGCTGGATGGGAGTCACAGCTCGTATTGGGGTATACATGTAGCAACGTGTTTTCAAAGCTTCTGAGAGATTTACTTGCTGTGATTAACATGCACACCAGTCATTTGGATGGGACTACGTGGCAATTTAAGAGAATAGTTATTCTTATTTGAGCTATTTAGAGTTCCATGAGATCTTGAATGATATATTCTCATTTTGTGTGTCATTTCTTTGGGCCAGAGTAAAAATACAGTTAGTAGCAGTGTGTGCATGTTACCGCTTGGTTGCATGCTTTTAAAGGACCATAACACGGCTGTTTGAACGTCTCATTTATTATGACAAAACGGAATAAACCAAAATTACAACGCAACACACTCTTTTGACAACTATATTTGGATTATTTATTCACTAACTACATGCCTGTGCAAATTTTGATGAAATTTTCATTTGGGGCAAATATGATTTTTTGATAACATCTAGTTTTACACGCTTTCTATGGAAATAATGCATATACAGGATTCTATCACAATACAAACTTATGACCTTGTAGGCCTACAGCAGGATTTCCACAATGGAGCTTTTGATTTTTTGTGGATGAATAGCTTTTGCATGCCCCTACTTATAACAGTGGTCAAAATTGTGACGCCATTGCTTAAAATTGCTTGCTCTAAAAATAAAAGAGACAATTTGGTGCGGTCAAACAATCTGTGAATGAATAGTAGCAAGAATAATATTCAAACATATGAAATGAATCAGATAATATTCACTTCCACTTAGTGGAAAACAATGGCTTGCCATTATTTTTGGTTGAAAATTGTAGGAGAAATATACGTACCTGTATTTATGTTACCCACCAGCTGTAGCTGGAATGGCCACTTGAGAATCAGTTGGCCCTACTGTCTAAGATGAATGGTTGTATGTTTCTAATTGACCAAAAGGTAAACTGTCACTTCTCCGCAGCTGTTTAACCCTGTGCAAATTGTCTCTTTTTATTTTCAGAACAGATTTTAAAGAAGCGTGGCGACACAATTTTGATAACTGATATAAATAGGGACATGAAAGAGCCCGTACCTCTATATATAATAACATAATAATAGAATATAAAATTCCCTTGCGGAATTTCGCCATATAGGCCTACAATGTCATATTCTATGTTTTACGCGCTCTATAATCCATTTTTTCCATAGAAATCATGTTAACACTACTAGATCGTAAACTTACAGAGGATGTCTGTAGGTTATTGGACTAAATATCCAAATCAGTTGTCAACTTTGTCGCTGTTGACATTTTTTTTTTTGTTTGGATGTAATAATGGAGACTTCAACAGCTTCTCCTGAAAGATGCAATGACAAATTTTCATGATTATATATTCATCAGAAGCTACGATCTTGTTCATAATTGTTGGAAAACTTTGTGCAGATTTGGTTCCCACCCCCTCAATTCAATGTTGCATGAGCACGACACACTTGGTCAATCTCGCTGCATATTATTTTCAATACTGACTTGGGAGGGGGAAAGAAAGTTATAGTTACGGTGCGTTTCAAGCCAATATCTCTTGCATAGCTGCCAATATTAACAAGTGTTTGAAGGACTTATGAACAAGATTGTAGGTTGATTAAAGACACTATCAGTGATTTATCCAAAGGAGTCAAAATATTTGAAATTTGCAGGAATGTCATCAAAGTGAAGGATAAGTCTGTAGACTTCTCATAAGTTACTTTTTCCAACTGCAGAATTGACAGAAAAGGAAGAAAACACCAGTGTTCCAAGATACGAATCTCCATTCAATTACGTGTTGTAGTAAGTGTCCGTACGGACAGTAATGACTAAAATTGCCGATTTTGTCCTTATTAGGCTGTTTCTGGGCTTATCATTTGCAGGGTATGTTAGGATACCTTTACTTGTTACAGACATGCAAAAAATCTGATTTTTGATGATTTTTTCGATTTTATGATTTAGCAAATCACTGATAGTGCCTTTAACACACCAACTGTATTTTTGTAAAAGTGTTAAGGGAAATACAGCGATGAAATTCAGTTTGTTATTAGCAAAATCAGTATTTATTCTATTCTAAACATCCAAATTCTTTTTAAATAAGTAGAAGTGAAAGTACTATGGATTAATTTCAGAATTTTTGAGCATTGTTTTACTCGCCCTTTAAGAGATGCCATGGGTGTACTTTGTGCATATCATGCCGTTTGAGCTAGGACGAAAGTACAACCACTACTATCTGTTTGCAACTTGAACGTTTTGATATTTAAAGGGATATACACTTGAGAGATACTGAATAATTATGCATGTCATGACTTATGAGCTTAGAACCAAGGCCGGGACCAAGCCGCAAATTTACTCATAAGATCTTCATAACAAGATTGAGAGGAGCTGGTTATACTAGTATATGAGACCAAATGTGGTGTTTAGACGAGGAACAAGTTACATACCTGGGGTCTTTAGCTTATTACCGTGCTAAGAGAAATAACAAACACTTAAGAGTAAATGTGGTGTCACATGATCCTCATCATATTCAGCTATGTAGGTCCACTGCAGGATGAAGCCTCAAGTTGCAGGTTGGAGGGAACCCTGGTGCATAGCATCTGGCAGCTTTTAACAGGAATGATCACCTGGTGCACTGGACCAACTACTTTACATGACTCCCTAACCATGAGACACCAAGCACTCATTACATATACCACGTAATGAGAGGGAGCAAGGAGAAATTCCAGAATTATACCTACTACATTGTTTGTTTACACATTTGTGGTAATCAATACCAATTTTATTCTAGATAGTGACAGTCAGTAAGAAATAAAATCACTGACAAGTCCACAGGATTTGTACCTGGGACCTTATATGTAATGATTGGATGCTCTACATATTAAGCTAACTTGATAGATGGAGAAGTGCACTGATTAAATTGAAGAGTCAGAGATATAAATAGGCAGCAGGTGGTCCCTGGTTAGAATCCTTGACTTGTCAGTGATTTCTCTTGCTGAATGCTGTTACCTGGAACAAACAAGTACACAAATTAGCAAGAAATATATGAGACCATGCACACAACTTTTAAAATTCACATTTTAGTGCATTTTCTTTTGGCACAACTCTTACAGATAACAGATGATTCATTAAACAGCTGCTAACAATGTTTGTGCATTCAAGGTACAACACAGAGGGCTCAGTTAAAATTGTCAGTAAAATATATGCCCTTCCAGAACCACTATCCTAATTTACAGAATTTCAAGCTGATCGAGTAATTGCCTTCGAGCAAGTCCTGCGTAGAACTTACTTTGTTGTCTTCAGGATACATGCATTAGATAAAAAAAATCCCTCCAGGAAAAAAACTCCTGTTGAAAACATACCTCCACTCTATTCCGGATATGTATGTCAAGAAAGGTACAAAATGGAAATGTTACAAATTATTTCTGACATTTGAAAAATAGTCAAATCATTTGACTCTCTCTAGAGCTTGTCAAGCCAACGAGAAGCATTTTAATTCACCATATAAGTGAAATTGTGTATCGGATTTCTTAACAACATTTTGTGAAATATTGAGTTTCATACAATGGGTTCTGGAAGTACCGAATTTCACAAAATGTATTTGAGAAATATGAGTCCTTTCTTCAATGATGTACGATGAGGATAAATGGTTGCATGGAATAATTGCAGCTGCCGATATCTTGTTCATACAGTTTTATCATGTGTTTCAAAGAAACATTATTGCAGAAAAAAATTTTGAAAGAAATTAATAGTAATATTCAGGTATGAAAACGTATTTATCTTTTTAATATAAATTGTGCACTCAAATGCCAATGTTCCCAGTCTGAAGCAATGCTTTGTAATTACAGTCTTTCTAGATGTGAATATGATGTGATACCTTTCTAAAGTATAGATATATGGGTAAAACCTTATGATTATTGACAATGTTCATGATAGAGCATATTTTCTACAATTATAACACTCAGTTGTGCAAAAGCTTTATTTTTGTAATACCAATGATAAGTATCCCACACATATTCTGCTACCAAATCAGTGAGCTTGGCACAGTAAATTAAAGGCTGACTAGAGATTTCAAAATACATTTTTTGTGTGTATTAATTACAAATAGTCAACTAGAACTAAGGATAGTCACCTAAATGCTCAATTTCAAGGTTTGAGATGAATCTGTTATTTTGTTTGTATGCAGTAATAATTTATGTATACATATTATAATGGTACCATAGAATATTGTGCGTAACAAAAATTCTGAATCCAGAATTTTATAACAAAGTTGTGATTTTCTATATCAAGGACATATATTTCAGTGTAGGTATTTCACACAGTGATAAGCATGTGGACAAGCATTATGTATATGCAAAAAACATTTGTTAGAAAATTGAGGGCACTATCCTCAGCAAATCTCTGACTTAGCCTTTAAACTAAATTTATGGATCCGGAGGTTGGTGTTTCAAATTGCTCTCAAGACCTTTATTGTTGTTTTTATAAGCACTAATGATCAACTAAAAGATTGCCATAATAAAGCTTGAAATTGCAAATCTCAATTTGCAAGGTAAAACAATTCACATTGGGTAAATTTTGCTCTAGGTCTGTTTATTGTAAATTTTTGTAAGGTAATTACATTGCTTAATAATTTTCCACATTGTTGTTCTACTTTGTCAAGAAAACATGCAAGGCAAAAACAATTAGCTTACAGCCAACTGTAGCAAGATATTTCTGCGAATTTATAAATATGTAAAAATTTACTAAAATCAATTTAATTAAGCAAATTGAAGTCTTGTGTAATTTGTGAAACTAAATCTTGCAAAGTACATTTTTCTAAATTGAAAGTATAGAAAGATATTGCAAATCCTAGTAATAGTCTTTGTTGTATCGTCATGGTGATCTGCGAAATTGATTCGATTCGGGACATGTTTCAAACAAGTGTAAGCATCATGTCTAGATGCATATCTGCTCCGCATTAATGGACAAACATCCAGTTGCAAAATAATGGCCTCCGATATGACGTCCCACTCCACAAGCCCGGACTGGTCATCAAAGACACATTGCCATCGATTTCCTCCACCAAAGGTGTTAGTATTGATTCAAACCAGTTTCTTTTCCGAGAGGTTCAATGTATCCGATTCCACGTCCGTGTAAATTATGATCTCCGAGCACCCCTCCATCGTCGCTTCTTTTTGGGCCTGGCTGCATGCGTGGAGTGAGTTTCAACGCATTATCAGCCGTACACGCAAACATCTAGGATATGGCGTTTGTGTGTTATTGATTTGAATAGGGCATGATTAAAAAAGACCTCAGGATTCTGTTACCATAATGATACACATTGTACCTCACGGCATGGATAACACCTTGCATACTGATTCCGGTATATTTTCCGATATCCGTGTTAAATCCTTAACTAAGGCCTGTGACTCAGGGAGTGACTTATCCATGATTTATTCATCAGTGGTGCATTGACTAAAATCACCTTTTTTTCCATTTTCGAGTGAGTTTTCCTCTCTTTTTTCTCCGATTTTGACAGGCACGTCCACAAGATCAATGACATTGTTACATCCCCTTGAAATTCTTTTGTATCACTTACTGTGGAATAAGTAATGCTTGGACTGATTACACAAGGCTTCTTCATGGAGATTGTTGACCTTGGTGGATATAAGGCAGGCTTTCCAAAGGCTCTGTTTAAAACTGTGTTTTGCCCCAAACTGCATGGAGGCGGCATTACTACTTTAACAGTTGCTTGCCTTTTTTCACCATAGTCTCCACTCCTTTGTTGCATCGCAGATGCTATAATTTTGAATGGCGATACGTTCATATGGCGTTAGGTGGCCCTATCTTTTGTTAAAAAGTGCGGCGTGAATGTATAATTCCATTTAGTTGAAGAGATGGTATGCCGTCACTGCTGCAGTTTTTAAGGACTTCCTTTCATATGGAAGCCCGTTAGATTGTACAAGTTGGCCCGTAGCAGATAGTGCAATCGTGTTTCTGAACGCGCACTGAAACGTATCCCTGATTGGCTGTTTTTTAGATGTATATCAGTAGTAATAGAGTCAGTTACGACTGCGTTCTTTCTGTTACACGATCGCGTGTATAGTAAATTTGTAGATGGCGTGTACTACTGTATGTAAGGACGCTATAGAATGTAGTTGTATCCAAATGCCTAGTCATTCTATTGGTATATTACGAAGGGAAGTTTGAATGGAATTGTAATGAAGTGGGAGTAAAATATCACGTGTGCAATTAGGTGTATACTTTATATTGAAGTAGTTTTTCGTTTATGTGAAAGCGGGTGCATGGCCACTTATTTGTAAAATAATTTTTGAAAAAGAACATTGTCGTTGTTTTGAATAAGAACCCTGGTGACATGGTGACGGGATAATAATGATGTTGGGGGCGAACTGTGTTAGTAATTTGATATTTGCAGAATGACAGTCTGACGACCGAATTGCCAAGCGGACGATATAAAAGGCAAGATTTTTTTGTATTGGAAATAGCATACGTGCCCATTACTAGTGAGCTGGGAAGTACGCGTGTTAAGTATTACTATTATTATTACTGAAAAGGTGTTATTACTTTAGAACTAATGCTACAAATTTATTATGGTAAGAATAATTTCTTAAGAGTCTGAAGATTTGAGTGAAGTGGTTCATGCAGATGCCGGCCTACTTTTGTGAGCTATTAAACGTATTACCTAAGCGAGAAGAATATGCTGGATAGTTAATAACAAATATTTCGCAAGAAACGTCAACGTAATATTTAGCTGTATAAAGAACATACAATGTTAAAAGTCAAATTATTTGCACAAAAATCAAGGTATTACAGCAGTATAATTGAAAGTATGAAATCGTGTTTGGAATATTTGTACGCGCATTACAAAAATACGCATGAGTAAATTGTTGGTACGCGACGCTAAGAAAGTAGACGCCATTGTAAAAACGTGTTATCTTAAGTTTGAAGGTTTAAATATTGAGGGCTCTATTTAATTGAAAAAAATACCCACAATGTTCAGTAGCCTGAACAGCGCTAACCCCCATATAACAATAAAGTTGTAAAAGGATGTTGACAGTTTCAGATTGGAGTTATGTAAGGTATCCACCAGTGGATCTTCTGCGAACCCTACGCAAAAACGTCCACTAGTGGGAAATAAACTGCGCCCGGGTCGCAGAGGAAAATCCACAGTCGGAGTATTAGCGCCGATGGTGTATAAATAATTTGAAAACAATATAGGCCTATATATAAGAGAATTCATCACCGTGCGCTAAAACCTCCGTTCCTATAGCGACGGTGGAGTATTCCCGCGCAAGGACGACAGGGAATCACCGTGGATTTACCGGCGCACTCGTGCGCTAAACATCGTTCCTATAATGCGACGGGTTGGAGTATTTTTGCGCCTGTGCGCGGAAATCCACCGGAGGATTACCTGCGCACGGGTGCGCTGAACCCCCGTTCCCTATAATCGACGGTGGAGTATTCTCGCGTCCGTGCGCGGGAAATCCACATGAGGATTACCTGCGCACTCGTGCGATGAAACCTCCTATAACGACCGGTGGAGTATTCCGCGCACGAACGCAGTGAATCCACCGGGATAACGGGCGCATCGTGCGCTGCAAACCCCCGTCCCTATAAGCGACGGTGGAGTATTCACTATGAGCTAGTAAAATCTCAATTCCTTGGCACAGTCAGTAGCTTTCAACACCAATGTATTTAGAAAATACACGCCTGGTTTTTGGGTATGATATATGGTACCCAGATTACACCGAGGTCAGTTGATGTCAATGTATGTACAAGTACAACCCACTGAATTGTGTCCTTTGGTGGATGAACACATATTGTAACTCATAGTGATGTCGCGCACGGTCGCAGGGAATCCACCGGTGATTACATGAGAACGCGTCCGCTGAAACCCTTATAAGCGGCGGTGGAGTATTTCAGCGCACGGACGGTAATCCACTGGTGGATTACCGGCGCACATCGTGCGCTAAACAATCCGTTTCCCTATAAGCGCCGGTGGACGGTGGAAGTATTTCCCCGCGCACGAACGCGGGAAATCACCGGTGAATTACCGGCGCAATCGTGGCTACAACACCCTTTCCCTAAAGCGACGGTGGAGTATTCCCGCGCACGTCGCAGGGTATCCCTAACACTATTCATATACTAGGTAAATAAACCTGAAGTACAAGTAATTAATAAACTCCCACAAAAGTCTCACAAGGATTGCCTTATATTTGTCGACTGCTTATCAGAGCGATAATAGCAGAAGAATTTAAGAGGCATTCTAATACTTACACCATTGTTTATAAATTGTGTAAGTAAGGTTTACGTTATATTTTGTTATTTTCATAACATACCTTTTACTGCTCTTTTGTTGTTGTGTTATGTATGTTTTATTTTTTATGAACACCACCGTCGAATGGAAGGGTGTTGCTGTTATAAAAGTGAAGTTAAATTAAATAAATAATAACCAGTGGTCTCAGCAGTGTAAGAGATTGTTTTGTTCCTACATCATGCGCGGGTCTTAATCGAGCCCGATTTAGGACTGCGCTAAGTATGGTGGTATTTTAGTACAACAAGTCCGCTTAGGTGCGCTCTAGGGGTTCGGGAAGTCAAGCGGTTTAATGCGAAGTTACTAACTAGAAAAATCTCTTTTTACTCTTTTACGAATAAACGTCAATACTATGATGCAGTTTATTCGTTATAAGACAAGAATCTGTGTCAAAACCAGATGCCGCCCGAGCGCACCTAGAGTGCACCTATAGCACACCAAGAGCGCCCTAGAGAGCAGACTTTTCGTGCTAAAATACCACATGGAGACTAAGAGTGTATAAAGGTTCGTTTATACTTCCTGCATCTGCGTTGCTGCATTACCTGAATTGCAGTCTCTACCCAAGATACTGCATTTGCGGCGCTGCAATAAAGTTAAATTCGGGCTTTGCAGTTAAACGGGCTTTGCAGTGGGTTGCGTCAGTTGTATTTCTTGTTATTTATTCCGTTAGAATACGTCAGTCGATTAAAACGAAAGTACAGTGAAAAAAAAAGGGAAAACTGCCCATGTATAATCTGTCGATGTTATAATCATAAGCCTAATTAGCCACCATTCAACAGACTCATTTGCGACTGCCAACTTCAATCATACAGATAGATACACTAGACTAGTCATACGCTTACCTCGTGGTACTGGGTATTGTACCTTGAAAAAATCATTTTTGATTTTTCTGAACCAATAACGACAATGGATGAAGCGTAATCCTTTTAAAAAAATGGCATCTTGGTCTCATATTTGCATTCAGTTTTGTAATTATTTAAATCATCTATACTGGTAGGGTAGGCCTTGCCTTGGTATACCATGGTTTGGTCATAGAGTTAATACTAGTTTGTTCCTCTGTGACGTGACAAATTCACACATGTCAGGGTCCTTTGCAAATTCGGAATACACTTTGTGCCATTTTAATATTTTTTTTAATCTCTCCATGGAGACTTTCAACTTTCATGATTTCCACGGTAGTCTCCAATCCCAGTCGCTCAGAAAAAAATTCTTTGTCAAATCGGCTCACTATTATATGACAATAACGGAGACAATAATATCACCGCAAAATTTGCAGTATTATGTATTATATTGAATATATTCGTATTGCATTGTGAATTGTGTGTGTGTGTTGAATTGGATGATTCGTGTTAAATTGAAAGAAAAAATAAACAGTCCTGAATATCGTCTTTTATCCATACTAAGTTCCTAATGGGCTATTATAGATAATTATTGAAGTTTGAAATTTTTAAGTGGGCGCCGGGTACCCGACCACTCGCTGTAATCTGGTCTTTGTTCTAAGGATAATTACTACTGTGATACTTGGGATTTTAGAAGAACTGTTTCTGTCCAATATATCGAGGAACGTGAAAAATATCGGAAAAATTTGCTATCCCCTAATCCTTAAAAAATGTTCAATCACTATTTCGAATTAAAAAGGGGTCGCTATTCCAAAGCTCAAAAAATGTTCGTTATTCCTAATATTGATAAAGGTTCTGGTTCGGTATTCCGAATCACATAATCCGTTATTGCTATAGGAATTTGATACGTGTATGAGTATGTCAGTACTAATGTTGCCATGGTAACAACTTCCAGACAGAAGTGGTAGGACTATGCTTGAGGTAACTTTCAAAATCGTTCTTTTCATGTGACGGGTAAATATGGTGGTCGGCGAACATCCGTTATTAGATATTATATAATTAACATCCTCTTTTTATTTGCTAAATATTAAAATGAATTTTTACTCTATGAAACCTAATAGCCGAATTTTCCGATTAAAAAGAGCAATAGTTCTGATTGACTCTTATCATCGAGAAAATAACATATTTAACATCTTTTAATAATTTACATTCATACCTTCGAAGAAACGGTGTGAAAGCAGATTAGTCCGGCGGGATCCACATCCGGGGCTCCATAGACCGATAACGAATTAAGCGTGAAACCATTGTTGCGTGAAGAGTCTACTTAAATCTTTGCTCTATTTTGTTAACCATTGTTCCCAGACTATGAATACGCCGGACCATAATTACTTCTACAAACAAAACCCGTTACATTGCAATGTAAACTACGTTCTACTTCTACTTTCATTTTTCCACACTGGCGCGACAACAAACATGCTGAAATATAGCAAAGTACGGTTTTGTGGTAGCAAGTCCATGCCGACAGTTGGGGCCTTTCTGATTGGTTTTGAACAATCTGGAGTATCATAGCAACTCGGACTGGTAATTCCCGCAACCAGGCCAAATTAAAATGTTTGGCGCTTTTAACCGTACACTGATCAAACAATTCAAGCGCTTCAATAACAAACGTAAGATTTTTTTATTCTTTTGTTATCTTTATATTAATTTTTAAAACTGTTTTTGTTTTTGTTTTATTTTCCTTTGTTTTCGTTTACTTATTAAGATCGAAAAATCAAACGAATATAAAAAATAAATTTTAATATTGTTTACACGAGTTGTTTAAGTAAAATAAATCACACATGACACTATAGAGTATGAAGAACAAATACACATGAGATGAGAGTAGAGGTAGGAAGACGGAAATGAAGGAATTGTATTATCATTCTTTTTTTTTTTTTTTTTGTTTTGAAGATTCCGCGCACGGACGCAGAATACTCCACCGTCCTATAGGTAACGGAGGTTTCAGCGACGAGTCGCAGTGTAATCCTCCGTGGATTTTTCCGCGCACGGACGCAAACATACTCCACCGTCGCTTATAAGGAATGGCTGTGTTGTAGCCACGATTGCGCCGGTAATCCACCGGTGGATTCCCTGCGTCCCGTTCGCGAAATACTCCACCGTCGCTTATTCGGGAACGGAGGTTTCAGCGCACGAGTGCGCAGTAATCCTCTTGGTGGAATCCGCGCACGGACGCGAAATACTCCAACCGTCGTCTTATAAGGGACGGATGTTTTAGCGCACATGCGCCGGTAATCCACCGGTGGATTCCCTGCGTCCGGGCGTCTGAATGCCCGTCGCCTTTATGGGGAAGGAGAGTTTCACGCAAACGTGGATGGATTCTCTTATATAGGTCTAATTTTTCAAATTATTTATACACCATCGTGCGCTGATACTCCGACCTGTGATTTTTTTGCGACCACCGGCGCAGTTATTCGGCGGTGGACAGTGGACGTTTGCGTAGGGGTCGGCAGAAGATCCACCTGGTGGAATACCTTACATACATGCAGATTGCCCAAATGAAAACAACTGCAATAGAAGTCCAACGCTTTGCAAACTCGTGTTAGAGGAGCTATTGTGAGAAGTACAAACGTTTCTCGACAAATTTTGTTAACTATAAAATGCGTAACATTACCTCTCATCGTTTATGCTAATGGGAACTTATGTTTTTGATCGTTGGACTTTCTGAAATTAATGTTCTTAGTGAGAGTGGACATTATCATTCCGTATTTTTGGCAACTGTCGATAAGTTAATGTTATATTATATGCCGTTAACTAACTGTTTGGCCAAAGCAATGGTGACATTGACCACAGTGAAGGAAAGCCATGAAATAACTGAATATGAGACACTTGTACGTGTACCTTACCAACAAGGAAATTGTCGATTTTTGGGTCTGTTGCTGGTAGCTAGACAGTGTACAGCAATTGCGATCATATTTTAATTCAAATCTGTATTCTTCAAGTCAAAACTGGAATGGTCGAAATTTATTACAATTACAATCCTATGTTTGAGGTACTCTACTTATATTCAAACATTAATTTCTAATACATATTACACATCCATTAATGACATAGATGTAGATATCTTTTCCATGGGAGAGCTTCCACGAACTATAAATCGCCTATAACGCAGATAGGTCAACCTATCAAATATAGTATTTACACAAGATCTCATTTATGTGTGATTGATTATAAACAGCAACGTAAATTATGTTAACAACCATGTCACTTACTAGCTTGCTGCGCGAAATGCACTTATTTAGTAGACAACGTTTAACACATGTTGCTACAACCCCATATCAAAAATAATTTTGGTCTGTTCCAATTTCTTGGCCAAGCCCTGACCAAACCCTGGACCAGCCCTATATGATATACAAGAAAGTCAGGAATGCTCAAGATCAGCAGTTTATTTCAAGAAGAGGAAATTTATCCAGATTTGCGGACATTGATCAAGATTGGCTCAAATTGTAGTTAAGTGCCCTTTCAATGGTCAATTAGGTTTTAACAAAGGATGAGCTATTGTGTTATAACTAATCAAACAAATTTAAAGTGAATTAAATTAAAGCTTGATATGAACAGCGTTATGCCTGTAAATGTTAACGAAGGTCCCTCTTGAGCATAAATGTATAATATACCACCTATGCCATGTGTATCTAGTCAGTTGCCATTTTGTGTCCTATGCAAGTGGGCACATTGGGATTGCTTTGCTTTGGTTTGTGAATCACAGATTTGTGTTAATTGTATGAAGAAATGTAGGAACCCACATTAAGAAGAGGAAAACAAAGAAAAAACCCCACAACTTACTTATATACTCCCACTCAAATCATAATTTTCTCCACAATCGCAGGGCCGATAGCATCTTAAAGTAATGAAAAAATATAGACATACCCAAATTAAGAAACAACCAAAACACTGCACTTACTCTCCAATCAAAATCCTACTTTATCATCCGACCACTTTTGCAGGGACAATACATACTGGACTTTCTGGGCTGAAGAACAAGAGATCCCCTCAAAAATCTTGTAAAAGGAGCCCAAATGAATCCTGAACACTGTGTATATCTATAGAACAGTTCCCTGACTGTCAAGATTTACAAGAAATTGCAACAAAAAGAATACACCAAAGCCTTGAATGGGGCCTTGTGAGTCTTGATGAATCTGGTACTTCCTGATCTGCCCGTCTTGATAGGCCTATATAGTTTTCTGTTGGAAATGTTGCTGAGTATATTGCCCTTAGGCGACGAAAAAAGAAAACTGCCAGTTTACGGGCGACGACCTTAAGGTAGGGTCGGTTGGTTGGTCAAATTTTTTAAAGAAAAATATTTTTCTTTTTTAAAAAATTTTTTTCTCTGTCAAAATTTGCCTAAAATAGCCCACAATCTGAAAAATTAAGTGAAAAAATGAAAAATTTTTACAAATTTTCACAAAAATATTGTTTTTTAGCTTTTTTAAAATTTGGTTAAAACAGCTGATTTTACATGATTTTGTGAAAACTAAAAAAAAAATCTGCAAAACTGGAAAAATCAGGGTCGGTCGGGCCCCGTAAAAACAGGGTTGTTTTATTTTCGTCACCCTTATGGTACTATGTTGATTTGTCCACAATTAACAACACAATTATTATGTTTCATAATGGTTTGATAATTTAAAGCAACTTTCTCAAAAATAAATGTCTACAGCACCATCTCCAAAAATAGTTTTAACAGTTTTTACCGATTTAAATGAAATTTTATCTTCTTAATGATGGAATTAATGTTGGAGAATAAGGAGATCGTAAAATTTGAGTACTGATCTTGCTTCTTCTTACACAACCTCTCAGATGAAAATCGCATTAAAAAGCTCACCCTCTCCCAGAATTATACACAGCTACATAAAGACAGTATATACTTTTTCACAAGTTTTGTACTGTTATTTATTCTGGGTGTATACTTCCCCATTAAAGAGAGAGTTTGTCTGATTAATAATCATGAATCAATATCTTCATTCATGCTAGATGCCAGCTCTTTAACCCCACTCAGGGGATTAAGGTTAACAAGGTCCTTTGGTAAATGACCTATTTGGGAAATGATTGTGACGGCATGTTTTTGGCATGTCCTTTGAGTTTTAGTTCATAAAAAGCTAGGATTAGCTAGGGCATTGAACATGTCCTGACTTTGAGGTTTTGTAAAGTGTGCAGAAAACCAATGAATGTTTTCAAATTAATTAACTCTGAGATTTCTGGTGTCATTAGAAAACTTGTATTTTCTACTTCACTTGCTAAATATTGAGTTGGCTGAACTCCTTACCATATAGATGCTACAAGTGTAAAACATAGGTTTTTATGGTTACTGGAAATTATTTGCACATAAAGGTCTGGGTCATTGTAATACAGAAAGTTAGAGCTTAATTTGCACTAAAATAGTATATTTCAAATGAAAGTTTGTAATTAGACATGTTGGTAATCGCCTTCCTATACAAAAAGTAGTCGTAAATCCAATTATCTTAAGTTGAAAAAATATAGACACACCCAAAATTAGAAACAATATTATACAAAAAAAAAACACTGCACTATACTCGCAATCAATCCATAATTTACTCCTATCCACATTTGCAGGGACAATGCTGGATTTTCTGAGCTGAAGAACAAGAGAATCCCTCAACTCTTGAAAGGAGCCCAATGATCCTGAACACTGCGTATTATCTATACAAGTCAGTTTCCCCGACTGTCAAGATTACAAGATTTTAAAGATTGCAACAACAGAATACCCCAAAGCCTTGAATGGGGCCTGTGGTCTTGTGAATCTTGTAAGTCTGATCTACACATAGATAGTTCCTGTTCGAAATGTTGCTTGAATATATTGCTTCTTTATGGTATACTAATGTTGATTTTGTCAACATTTTACACAAAAATAAAACAAACACAACAGTAGGCTAAACATATTTTAAACTATGTGAGTACATTTTTAGTCAGTAATTGGCCATGGCAAATATGATTGATGTGGTGGTAATATTCCCAAGGTAATGGACCTATTTAATAATACAAAAATGTAGGGCTATAGTAGTTATCTTTAACACTGTTATCTTTCATCAATATTTGTACATGAGCTGTTAAATTGAATGCTATGTGCCAATATTTTATGTTAACTAGTGTATTTTAAAATGAAAATTGAGTAGTCCGTACATAAGTTCTTCTCGTGGGAGGGGGTGCAGGAGTTCCACAAAGACCACTTTTGGCTGATTTTATTTGATAAAAGGTTCAAAAGTTAGGGCCCTTTTAGGGAAAGTTCACTTTGGTGATGAGATTTTCCAAGAAAATTACCATTTCAGGGGTTTATTTCCCCTTTTAAAAAAAAGGCCTACTTTTTCAAGATCTGCACCCCCTAAAAAATCGGCCCTGGAAGTACTTTGGATGAATCACTGATAGCATCTTAAAGTATGAAAAATATAGATGCCCAAAATTAAGAAAACTAACAAAACAGCTGACTTATACTCATCAACCCATAATTTGGCCGTCTGTGGTCGCCCCCTTTACCGTATGATCATCGACATTGAAGGCAACCCACAATGATGGCGAGGAATTCAAATTGCAATTTGGCAGCTCAATATACTCTTGCAGTACCCCTATCGTCTTAATGTGAGCTACGCTTAACACTTGGCAATGCAAGATAACACAATATGGTCAATAGAGGGGGGCTATCTCTCTCATGAATCATTTTAAGAATAAGCAAATGTAACTACCCACCAATAATCTAATTCATCAGCGCACTTCCCTTTGTATAGCAATCTAGAAATTCTTTCAATTGTACTACTTGTCATTCTTGTTGTAACCATTATTGAGTGGATTGATTGATGTACTACACTCAAGATAGTCAAGAATATCTTCAATCTTGTAAAATTGTTTCAATTTCTTGCAAATCTTGTCAGGAGGGTTTGGTCAGGGCTTGGTCATGGTTTGGTCAAGAGTCCATTGTTCTGCAGTCAAGATTAACTGAGAATCTTGTACAAGAAATTATTCTTGACATTTTTATTTTTGAAGGGCAATGGGTGCAAACACTATAATCAGTAATCTAACCCAGGTTGCGAACAACTATATTGTTGACGATTCTCATGCTCGTAATAGTTTTGGACCCATCCTCCATGGGACGCTTTTTTGTTCTCATTTAAATCTAACTTCAAATTTGTATTATTACACATGGAAGCCTAGACCCTGTTCGATAATACTCACATAGTGATTCTGCCTGATTTGAGTGAAAATGGATCCTCTCTCACACAAGGCATGTGATGAATATTTAACCCCTTGGTACACACTGTCTGGTGGTCAGAGTCTTTGGAAATATCTGAATTAAGTCTGGTATTGTACACAAACAGGGCATGACAGACCTAGTGTGATAGGTACGGGGGTTGGGGATATAGGAAGGGGTAAAGCACATACTGGCTAAGTAGCGACGTTTTACTTGGATAAAGCAAATGGGCTGCTGCTAGTCTTTATATCTCGAGGGCATGAGGGTCGTATTACATCACAAGGTAAATAGGAAAGGACCGAAGGGGGATAGGGTAAGAATGTGAGCAGATAGCTGACTCAGAACTTGCATATCGCGAGGCCTTCGGGGTGCGTGAGGGGGCGGGTTGACGGCGGGAGTCGAATAGAGATTAGGGCCCTGTTCCGTAAAACGCCGTTGCGATGTCACATCAGATCGTATGTGCGGCGTACTCGCCTTGTGCCGGGAGAACGTTTTCACATATCGATCTACCTGACACAGTTGAAATATACGGTGAAAGATAGCGGCGTATGTGCAAATACGACTTTTTTGCGTATCACAACAGATTATGAGACGTTGTGCAGATATCAGGATCATTGCACTTTCCAAACGTGGCCGTGCAAGTTAAAAGAACTTTAAATCGTGGTGGTAAGAAGTGGTTTTCTTCAGAAATGCAAAATTAAAATAAATTGTATGTTTAATTTCCATTATTACCACCAAGGAAATCTCCCGGTAGAATTTTCAATGGCGATTTTCTCGAAAACGCATTTCGTCAGATAAGACAGTATTGATTGGGCGACAAATGTCATAAAGCGAACATGGAGCCGAGAGTCGACTTGTAAGCAAAGTACCACGCGCTACGGGTTGATGGTCGCCGTTGTTGGGATACATGGGTGGGATGGCGTGACCGGGGTCAAAGTGCGGTGCAGCGGAAAGCGGGGGTTTGCGGGGGTACAGTTTTGGACTACGAAAAGCGCTATGGGTGTGCAACAAGTGGCATAGCAAGACCGGATAGACAGGGGGGTCGGCAATTACTTGCCATCGGAATGTGAAGCACGGACTGGTGGGTAAAGGTCGCACGAGAACGTGGGGGGATGGACACAAGTATTTGATATCTGCTATACTCATAGGTACCCACATAGTGGTAAACCAAATCAGTAAAACATTACAAACAACTGCTGCAGAAAAATGCACGCGTGGGCCTAAGGTACAGTGATGGAGTGATTACGTCTTGAACTAACTATGTCCATCACAACTGAGAGAATGGGGGATTGTTACAATAATATTGCAATCATGGACTGTCAATACTCACAAGTTGGCCATTATATATCTCATGGCAATGTCAATATCCTCAATCTATTTTAACAATAAAAATTCCTCTATCATAGCTTCGTGTTTTGTAATAACGTGCACTTATTGCTTAACTTCATACACATACTGTAATGCAAATTGTTATGCGACAAGGAGTCCTCTTCTGTCCAACACAACTTGGAGTCGGTAGTTCAGGGGGTGTTGGTTGCGCTTTCTGGGTATGTTGTGAGACGGTGTTGGGAAGGTTCTACAAAGAGTGGACGGTGGTGGGAGAGGGGGGTCCATCTTGGGCTATTGTATATCAGGTGGTTAACAGGGGTTGGGGAAAAAGTGTCAGTGGTGTCCAAGAGGGTGAGAGGGAATAGTGCATCGAAGATGGGTGGATTTGGATGTACGGGCGAAAAATACATGTAATATCAGAGTGAGGAGTGGCAAAATGGCGGATGGCTGAGGGAGGGCGAGTGCAAAAGGACGGTGGAGGACGACAGGGCACAATAAAGGAGAAAAAGAGTGGCCGGTGATTGGAGGGAAGGGGGGATCGTCGAAGACTGGCTAAACCGGGGCATGTCAGTCGGACTAGACAACAGAGGGGGCAAAGGCACGGTGCGGGTGGAAGACAGTACCAATTTTCTTGAGAGAATCACAACATCATGTATATAAATGTCTTAACAAATGTCAAACTCGGAGCCAAGGCAAAAGCAACAGAACGGCAATTAACAAAGAAGAAAGATGCTGGAAGTGTTCCCGGTGTTTGAAAGAGTTGCATACAATTGAAAGACCTTTAATTATTCAAATTCAGAAGCTATATGACTCTTGTTAGCTTACCAGGATGCATAAATATACAAGATTTAGCTATACAAAACTTCCTTAGATTTGAATTGCGCTGTGCTGTTAGGTTGGCATGGCCTACCCCTGCGAAACACTAGCCCAGCGATGCTTGTCTTTTTTAAAGACAAGTCTGTCTTATTTTACTTTGCATTCACTTCATAGCATAACTGGTGTTGTGGTTGTATTTTGGTGGCCAATTTTTGTGGGGGGACGTCATTGTAGCTGGGAGGTACCGTTAGGGGTATTCGTTTGTACTCTTATGTTGTAGGATTTAGTTGTGTAATGTATGGTGTGGTTGTTTGTCTCTCATCAAGCATTTTGACAACAAAAGTGACCCCGTGACCAGAATGCAAAGTTAGATTGATGAAACTTGTATTTGGGTGTTGTGGACATAATGTTTACCATATTACTAAAGTGTTGACGGTAAACGTGCATATTAATGAGCTCATTTACCATTTATTTGTCCCTAGTGGCGCCCACAGAAATTTGAATATAGTGAGAGTGCAAAAGCTGAGACCCACCAAATACAGTTATATTTGTGTTGTTTTTTTTTGTTTTGGGCGTAATTGTTTTTGGCAAATTATACCACAGATTTGGGGCAAAAAGTTCAGTAACAGTTTACATTTTTCTTTAATTATTCTAAGAGTTGAAACACAGTCCTCTGATTTTATTCGGTTGCTGGTCACAACAGCTTCTAGTTCTGATTACGCATATCTATATCCCTATGGGGGGGGGGGCGAGCCACACTAAAATGATCTTGATGTTGGCATGCCTACCAGAAGTCCAACATAGGGGAACAGGACATGCACCAAAATAAGAGTTATTGGTGACCAAGTATTAAAAAGTAGGGTCTTTGGATGAACAATCATTTAAAATTTAGGGTTTTCAGTAGTTTAGCCTCCAAATCAGAGCCTTGAAAATTATGTAATTTTGTTGGTTTGACAGAATCCGTTGTGAATTTCAGTTCATCATGACACATCCACCATCACAGGTAGGGCAAATTAGAATGCCCTCAGTGGTTGCAGTTAACTGGGTTGAAATGTAACTCGCAAATATACCAGGTTTTTGATTGGGGTCATGCTAGGGTTATAATGTGTAAAATTGCCAATCAAGAGACATCGTAAGAAAAGCTTAATAACCACTTGAAACTGCAGAGGGTGTATGTACTTCTTGAAGCTTTGATGGAAGCGTGAGGCTGAGAATAAATGACCCTTGACCCAACATTTTATTACTCCCATTGTTTGTGCTTAATGACCCTGGGTGTGAGTCCTACCTGAACATGACCCCAGAAGCGAACCTTTGACCCTGTGAACTGGCATGTAGAGCTTTTGAGTTCCAGTGACGCTCAAAGGTCTTCAGAAATAAAAAAAAAAAAAACATACCACTGTATATGTGAAAAATTGCTATCAGCATATACTTGTTTCACATGGATACAGATATTTAGACTATTTGATTGTTACTACTCTGAGAGGTTATCTTTAATATTAGCCAACATGGAGATGTAAGGAAAGGTGGTAGATGTCCGTGTGTTAACCAAGAAACCCTTCAGATTTCAGGCTTATGGCCGTACAGATGCATAAGAGACATAATGCCTACTTTCCCTTCCACACAAGGACAGAATGTGGAAAGTTAGGCAATTATGTATTTTTTTTCAAACCCTTTATTTCTCTCTATCTCATTAAATATATACCTGTGATATTAATTATGTGAAAATCACACAAAGAAATATTAAATATACCACAATTCTTAGAAAGAAGGAGCCCACAACCGAAAAAAGGGCCCGGAAGGTAAGAGGGGTAGAGAGTCCTCGGAATGCGGGAGGAGGCGTCGCACCGGAATGCGCGCAGGTAGTAGAGGTAGCGTACGGGAGGCTGATGGAAGGGGGGCAAGGATGCTGTGAAATAAGAATGTGTGGGGAGGCAGGGAGGTACGGCGGATGACAGCAGACCGAGGGGGGGGAGAGCCGAAACTATAAGGTAATGGAGTGGTGTGTCAGGGTGATAGAGTGGGAATAGTGAGAAAGAAGAGAGATAGCATGAGATATGGGCGGGGGTTGGGGGGACGGGTTGGGGATCAAAAAGATGGGAGTTTCGAGTGGGTGGGAAGGAGAGGAGGGTAGGGAGTGAGGGGGGGGCGGGGCGATGTTAGAGTAAAGGGTAAGAAAGTTAGCAAGTGGGGGAGGTAACGGTATGATGCGGGTGAGCTCGTGCTCGGGAGGAGATAATTGTGGACAGGAGGGGGGGTTGTCAGCGATGTAGAAAGCGTCGAAAAGGGAGCAAGGGGTAGAAGGTTATAGGAGAGAGAGACGAGGGGGGGATGTGTTCAGGGGAGGTAAAGTTTATGGCGGGAAGGGGACCGGGTGTTGGACAGTGGGATGGGAGTGGTATAGGGGGAGGATGTCGTTAGGGGTGGGTTTTCCCGTTGCGATGAAGGGGCAGATATCGCTTATCGTTGGCTTTTATGGAGTGTCTGTGGGCTATATCCAGACTTTGGGGGGGTACGTTCCGGTCTTGGGTATGGCGAGCGAGAGTAGAAAATATTTAGGGGATCTATGGGACACGAGTTTGTTTTAAGTACCAAAACACCAGGCTGGCATGCCGGGAATTTCGGGGGTTGCTAGAGTTTGGGAATGGAGGGCGTGTGGGGGGACGCGGGGCTCGGGTGGGCCGATGGATACGGTTGCTATAGAGGGTATTTTGGAGGTATAGGGGTGTATTAGGTGGGGTTGATAGGGGTGAGGTGGGAAAAGTTGCGGGGGGGTGCAACACCAGGGAAGGAACGTAGATACTGGCGGGGGGGTGGTGGGTGGGGAGCGCGAGCAGGAGAGGTTAGTGGTATTGCAAAATGTGAATCCATAGGGGGTGGTGTTAAGGAGTGTGAGTAACGGCACCGCGAAAAACATAGGGGAAAGACAGGTGATTAGTCCCGGTTTAATGAAAGATTTTTCTTCCCTTAGATAGACGGCGAGAGGGCGGATTCTTAATAGTGGAATGGGGGGAAATGATGAGACGGAGTGGTAGAGGGGAGGAAAGCCTGGATGTAATGGGGAGATGGGGAAAAATGAAGGTGGGGGGGGGGTGGGCATGGGTTTGTTATAAAGGTGTAGTTTTACTGCCCCTATCGCTAAGGCCTTAGGGTAGGGTGAAGAGATTCTGGTTGGCTGCATCCGGGGCAACGCCCATCCAATAGGAATTTTCTCCCCTTACGTAGCATTTTGGAGTGGTTTGTGAAGGAAAAAGTTCCACCTTGAGGACTAACCCTGGTTTAAACCCAGTCTGAAGTTAGTCTGCCTTCAGAATACCAGCCATAAGAATGCCCCACCTTCTACAGGAGTTTATTGCTGCAGCTAGACTGTCACGCTCTCCATCTGACTGGGTTAATCGGTACACACATGCAAGAGGTTAGCTTCCCTTAACCAGACATGCATTGAAGGGTCACGGGCCGTGCCGGGGCGTTTGAATCCAGATTTCAACCGACAGTGCCGCGCTTTTGATGGAGGTAATTGACAACGGTGATAGTTCAAACCGATCACGTTACTGGCTGACATCAATACTCGCCTGACAAGCACAAATAAACCCTTTTTCTGATTTGGTGCGCCTTAAAATTCCAATTGGTTCGTGAGGATGGGAAACTGTGAGGATTCTTCATCAGGTGCGGGATCGGGTTTACGTGAAGCCTTCCTTTTGATGATAAGATTTACGTGTTGGCTCGGAAGGGTAGATGAATCTACGCAGTGTTCCCTAAATCACATGAAATGTATGTTAGATAAAAACTCATTGGCCTGGTTGTTTCAGTCCCTCAAAGAAGTGGGAAATGAATTTTGGGGGGGGTATTGATGGTGTACCGGGATGTCTTTGAATACTCTTTTTTGTGGCTTGATGTGCTTTTGAAGATACTTTGTTTAGTCTTGAGGTGAATGAACTGGAGTTTTTACAATAGAATGATAATTTAAGGAAACCTATGGCTATAATAACACCATCTTTGACCAAAGCAGTGTGTTCATATAACCGTATGTGTCTGTTGCAAATCAATTGACATTTTAATGAATTTGGTACTCCATTAAAAAAGTTATCGGAATTTACCTGTATATTTAACAACTGTTAAAAAGGATCTTTTAAAAGGATATGTATGAGGATTATGCTGATGAGATAAATGAGTTTCCTTTTTGTTTTGCTGCCTTGAGGCAGGAAGACATAGGGATCACTTTGTCCCCTGTAGTCTTTTTTTGAGATATTTTGCATAATGTAGCTTATAATGTTCTGGTCTCTACAGCAAAAGTTACAATATTGAAAGTGACCTAATTAGTGAGATTTAATTAAGAATTTTTGGATCAATATAGCTCAAAACTGCATATCTCGATTTCACATACTGTCGTATGTTTCATTACACGTAATTCAATGGAGTATAATTACCGGCTGTTCGTAAAACAAGCTTTGTTTGCGATTTTCACATACAGTCTATTTGCGTCGTATCTGCCTTGGGCGTGAACATGACGTTTTTCACACATACTGATCTAATCGAACAACAATTGCACATACCCTAACAACGAGAGGAATTAGTCGTATGTGCAAAATACGACTTTGTTTGCGTTTCACATACAGACTTATGACTTGTATCATAATAATCAGGAATACAATTGCACTTTCCAAACTAACTCAGCAAGTTAAAACTTAAACTTAAGAATGTTTTCTTCATAATGCAAATTAACAGTAAATTGTAATGTTTAATTCCATATTACACACATGAAATCTCCCCGGTTTAGACTTTCAATGGCGATTTCTCGAAAACGGCCTTGTCAGATAAGACAGTTATGTGATGTGGCGACGAAAGTAAAATAAAAGCGAACAATGTTGTAGGCCTATAATTCGGACTTGTAATCAAATACCAAACCAACTGAACACAAGTTGTAATACATTTTTGCCTCAAAATTGCGTGCAATATGAACTGTTACATATTCTGGACTACAATAATAACATGTGTGCACCAAGTTTGCAAGTATCAGAACATGATGATGACATAATAGCAATTATTGCATCGTTAATTAAATCAACTGACAACTGTAAAACCACTAGAAAGTTGGATAGCAAAAGATTTGATATCTGCTATTCTCATAGGTACCCACATAGTGGTAAACCAAATCAGTTAAAAGATTTACAACAGTTGCTGCAGAAAAATTGCACGTCTTGGCCTAAGTACAGTTATGTAGGTGATTACGTCTGTGAACTAACTTATTACACTGATATAATTTGGGGATGTTTTACAATAAATGATTGCAATTCATGGACTGTCAATACATCACAAGTATGGCATTATATATATCATTGGCAATGCAAATATCTCAATCTATTTTAATAACAATAAATTCCTCTATCATAGCTCTTGTTTGTAATAACGTTTGCACTTATTGCATTATAAACATTCATACACATAATTAATGCAAATTGTTAAATGCGACAAGGAGTCTCATTCTTTCCAACACAAATTGATGTAGTCATTCACTTTCTTAGTTGTTATACTAATCTGAATTACAAAATGACCCCAATTGTGCTATTGTGATATCAGTGTTAAACAATGAAAAATTCATTTCCAAAATATCTTAAGAGATATCATATAAGAGTACATGTAATAATCATACATATATGCAAAATGCAATTATAGGCCTATGTGTGCAAAATTATCTTATATTACCAGTGCAGATGAAAATACCAGCTCTATACTTGTATTACCTGTTGCTATTTCATCTCCCTCTAAAGATCATCAAAGTTATGAACATTTTATACGTCGTACTATTACAACATATTGTCAAATTTGTCACGTTTTCTTGTATGAAGAACAAGTACGCAATTTTCTTGAATATAATCACAAAAATAATGCATATATAAATGTCTGTAACAAATGTTTCAACTCGTTATCCAAAGGCAAAATGCAACATACTGCAATAACAAATAATGATAGATGCTGGAATTGTTCCACGGTGTTTGAAAGACTTGCATACAATTGAAAGATGTTTAATTATTCAAATTCAGAGCTATATGACTATTGTTATCTTACCAGGAGGTCAATAAATATACAAGATTTTGCTATACACTTTCCTTTAGATTTTGAATTCGCTGTTGCTGTTAGGTTGGCATGTCCTACCCCCTGCCAAACACTAGCTCAGCGATGCTTGTCTTTTTTTAAAGACAATTCTTGTCTTTATTTTAATTTGCTATTTCACTTGCATAGCATAAACTGTGGTTGGTTTTATTTTGCCAATTTTTGTGGGACGTCAGTGTAGCTGGGAGGTACAGTTAGTATTCGGTTGTACACTGTATGATGTAGGATGTATAGTGTGTGTATGTATGTGTGTGTTTGTCTCTCATCAGCGTTTTGACAACAAAAGTGAACCCGTGACCAGAATGCAAAGTCTAAATTTGATGAAACTTGGTATTTGGGTGTTGTGGACACTAATTTCACCAATATATGTAAAGTGTTCATGGTAAACGTGCATATTAATGAGCTCATTTACATGTATGTCCTAATTGGCGGCCCACAGAAATTATTTGAATATAGTGAGTGCAAAAGCTGAGACCCACCAAATACTAGTTATATTTGTTTGTTTGTTTTTGTTTTGGCATAATTGTTTTGGCAAATATACCACAGATTTGCAAAAGTTCAGTACAGGTTTACAGTTCTTGTAATATTCTAAGAGTTGAACAAAGGCCTTCTTGGATTTTATTCTGTTGCTGGTCACAGCTTCCAGTTCTGATTACGCATATCTAAGAATCCACTATATGGGGGGGGGCGAGCCACACTAAAATGATCTTGATGTTGGCATGCCTACCAGAAGTCCAACATAGGGGAACAGGACATGCACCAAAATAAGAGGTATATTGGTGACAAAGTATTAAAAGTAGGGGTCTTTGGATGACAAATCATTTAAATTTAGGGTTTTCAGTAGTTTAGCCTCCAAATCAGAGCCTTTAAAAATTAATGGTAATTTTTGTTTGACAGGAATCCGTTGTGAATTTCAGTTCATCATGACACATCCACCTTCAAAGTAGGCATTAGAAATGCCCATCAGTGGGTGGCAGTTAACTGGGTTAATATGTAACTCACAATATACCAGGTTTTGATTGGTCATGCATAGGGTTATAATGTGTAATTAGCCAATCAGAGACATCGTAAGAAAAGCTTAACCACTTGACTGCAGAGGGTGTAGTGTTACGTCTTGAAGACTTTGATGGAAATCGGGGAGGCTGAGAATAAATGACCCTTGACCCAACATTTTATTGCTCCCATTGTTGTGCTTATGACCCTGGGTGTGAGCCTACCTGAACATGACCCCAGAAGCGAACTTTGACCCTGTGAACTGGAGGTAGAGCTTTTGAGTTACAGTGACCTCAAAAGGGCTTCCACATACCACTGTATATGTGAAAAATTGCTATCAGCATATAAGTGGTTAAAGATGGATACAGATATTTAGACTATTTGATTGGTTACTGAGAGGTTATATCTTTAATTAGCCAAACAGGGAGAGTGTAAGAAAGGTGGTAGATGTCAGTGTGTTAACCAAGAAAACCTTCAGATTTCAGGCTTATGCAGGTACAGATGCATAAGAGACATAATGCCTAACTTTCCACACAAGGAGCAAGATGTGGAAAGTTAGGCATTATGTCTCTTATGCATCTGCACCCACATAACCTGAAATCTAAAGGTCGTGTGTGTGGATGGGTTATGTGAAAATCCTTTAATAACCCAATTCTTACAACTTCTCATAGAACATTCACTAGTCAAATCATAGGCTGGTATTCTGAAAGGGAGACTAACTTCAGACCTGGGTTTAAACCAGGGTTAGTCCTACATGAGTGGACCTTTTTCCTTTCAAAATACTGTGAAAGTAACGGGTGAGAAAATTCCTCATGTATGGGCCGCAACGGCCCATCCAAGAGGAATTTTCTCACCCATTACAGTACATTTTTGGAGTGTGTTGGAAGGAAAAAAGGTCCACTCTTGTAGGACTAACCCTGGTTTAAACCCAGGTCTGAAGTTAGTCTGCCTTTCAGAATACCAGCCATAATGAATGCCCCACCTTCTACAGGAGTTTATTGCTGCAGCTAGACTGTCACTCCACTGACTGGGTTAATAGGTAACACACAATGCAAGAGGTAGCTTCCCCTTAACCAGGACAGTGCATTGAAGGGTCACGTGCCGTGCAGGGGCTGTTTGAATCCATATTCAACCGACAGTGCCGCGCTTTTGATGGAGGTAATTGACAACGGTGATAGTTCAAACCGATCACGTTACTGGCTGTACATCAATACTCGCCTGACAAGCACAAATTAAACCCTTTGTCTGATTTGGTGCGACTTACAAATTCCAATTGGTTCGTGAGGATGGGATGTTTAGGATTCTTCATCAGGTGAGGGATCTGGGGTTTTACGTGAGCCTGCTTTGATGATAAGATTTACGTGTTGGCTCGGAAGGTGTAGATGAATCGTACCAGTGTTCCTTCTAAATCATAAATGAAATGTATGTAGATAAAAACTCATTGGCCTGGTTGTTTCAGTCCCTCAAAGTTGGAATGAATTTGTATTGATGGTGTACCGGGATGTCTTTGAATACTCTTTTTTGTGGCTTGAGGTGCTTTTGAAGATACTTGGTTTAGTCTTGAGGTGAATGAACTGGAGTTTGTTAACAATAGAAATGATAATTTAAGGAAACTATGCTATAATAACACCATCTTTGACCAAAGCAGTGTGTTCATATAACCGTATGTGTCTGTTGTCATCAATGACATTTATGAATTTGTTACCAATTAAAAAAAGGTTATCAGGAATTTACCTGTATTATTTTAACACTATTTAAAAAGGATATTTTAAAAGGATATGTATGAGGATTATGCTGATGAGATAAATGAGTTTCCTTTTTGTGTTGCCTGCCTTGAGGCAGGAAGACAAATAGGGATCACTTTGTCCCCTGTAGTCTGTTGTTGTTGATGTCTGTTGTTGTTTATATCTGTTGTTGTTGTGAAAAAGGGTTAACATTTGCTTGTAATATCCGCATACTTTGATGGATTTAAACCAAACTTCAGTCGTAAATGCAACATGGGATCCCACATTTGCTGATGAGGTCAAAGGTCACATACCAAGGTCAAAGGTCATGTGAGGTCAAGTTGTAAGATAGGCTGAAAATGTAAAAGTGACCTAAATTGAAAGGTTGAAGTTCAATTAGAACCCAACTTGATTCATAGGTGCACCATTGGGTCCCTCATTTGTTAATGAGGTCAAAAGTCACATGCCAAGGTCAAATGAAACCTATCATTACAAACTGCGACGTTTATAAATTGGCTTATAACAATATAGCAAACATGCAAGCAAAGAACTATAAAATACTAGTTCACACTGATTGCTTCATGTACACACAATTGAAATACAAAGTTTGCCTTCAAGTATCAAAATCAGTGAGGCATACTGTCTTATTTGCTTTCTTCAAGTCATGCTCATTGCTACCATTATCATCATCCTCATCTTCTTCTTCATCTACATCTTTCTTCATGCTCCATCTCCTGCCGCCTCCCTTTAGTCCTATATTGTTGCACTTGCGTCAGTACCGGATGACATGATTAACCAATTTTGGCCGCATACACAGACTAAATAACAACATCAGATGGCACAGTGACTCTCATGTTGATTTATTTTACATCCATAGAGCGATCAGGTAGCATAACATTGATTTATTTCTGAGACTCCAGCAAACTAATACTTCAAAAGGTAAATCAAATTTTTCATTCTCTAGAGAAACGGGGGCTAAAAGATGTGGTTGGACCTTCCCCCCCCCAACAAACCACTCTTCAATTAACTGAGATTAACATTTTTCTCCGAAGTAGGGTAGTGCCGGAAACATTCCAAGAGGATTTCACCCCCCGGCTAGTAGAGTAAAAAAATACTCGTGAATCGAGGGACTGTTAAGAAGTAGACAGTACATACGTGGGTTGCAGTTTGTCATGAAAATGAGTTGGCCTGTAGCTCAGGCTATATAGAGTTATCAGTCCACTTCCTGAGGATGAATTGTCCTTCGATCCATTGTAGCCCCATTCTCCCATCTTTGAGCATTCTACAATTTTGTTGTAAGTTTGATACAGTAATGTCCTACTGGACAATTGAAATGGGTCTATTCTTATTAAGAGTAGAGTGAAAGGTTTATGTTTTGTGGAAATCTGGTTTGTATCAGCATTTTGGTTTGGGGGGTTTGTTTGCGTTACCATCAATGCTTTGCTTTCATTGTTTTGTTTTTTTGTTTTTTCTGGCCGCCAGCTATAGCTGGAGGAACCACTTAGCAATCCGTTAATTGTGCGTGGAGTATGTGTGGATGTGTGGGTATGTGGATGTCACAAATGTTAAGTTTTTTAAAATTGACCTCAATTGAAAAGTTTAACTTTCAATTTAGAACCAAAACTTTCTGTTCATAGGTGAAATGGGATCCCTAATATGTGATGAGGTCAACGGTCATGTTGCAAGGTCAAAGTTCATGTGAGTTCAAGTTGGAAAAATGGCTTAAAATGTAAAATTGATCTAAAATTGAAAACTTGAAGTGCAATTGGAACAAACTTTTGTTTCATAAGTGCACATGCGATCCCCTCATCTGTTAAAGATTGAGATCAAAGGTCACGTGCTAGGGTCAAAGGTCATGGGGCGCCCACAGCTTATTCTTTAATATAGCGAGCGCGAAAGCCGAGAACCGAAAATTCTAGTTCTCTCTGTTTTATTTACTGTTTATTTACTTGGATTTTCATATTATTTGCTTAAATACTTGCTTCTCAGGTTCATTGCTTGCCTTGCTTTCATTGCTTCTTACTTTCATTGCTTTTCTGTACTTCATTTGGCTTTGCTTTCTTGTTTTGCTTTGATTGCCTATTTTGCTTGACATTGCTTACTTCTTGTCATATTATGTGCTTTAATTATGTTGCTTTACTTCACAACACATGCAGTTGCTAGGCAGTGTATTTTTGTTGATAATTGTCCCTACCCACAATTTTGTTTCTAAGAGAATTTCAAAATGAGTGGTGTATGGGTAGATATTTAGATGTGCAAAAATTGTCCAGATTATGTGCAAAAAACATTTTAACCTTTTTCATTTCAAACATACTTGGAGGAGTGGAGCTTGAAAATACCTCACAACAACATGTGGGGGTGTCAATGGTATTTAGGGGGCATGGTGTCAAAGACCTATGGGTCGTGGGGTCAATGGATCATCTTATTGGTATGGAGTCCGCCAGGAGAGGACGCACATATTCTGACTTCTTACTTTTATACTATTTTAACAGTTGTATCCTCCCATTTGGAAATCATGGGATTGAAATTTGAACGAAATCAGAGCCAAATAAGACCAGAATGAAATTAGCATTTTGCTGCACTTGTAATAATTGTTGGATATTTGGATGAGCATGATCTCGTATTGATTAATTTACAACCATCTGCATACTGGAGATGTGCACCTGGCCAATCTTCAACCTACTCACTTGGTGCCCTCTTGGCCCATTTTTTTTCAGTCCACTGACCCCCCCCCCCCCCCAGTTAGAGGCCTCTAAAGTTAACCTAGAGTACTGAAACAGGATTAAGACTGTGCCAACTCGCTTATTCCTTTTACTACATGAGTAATTTTGGTGATGAACCTACAATAATTATTGTCTCTATTACGTACTGGGCACTAGTTCGAAGCGCGATACCACCATGTGATGTACACAATACATGTTAGGATGCATGTCGTCACTGTTGCTTGCATGACACGTTCATAATTGTGGATGTGTAGGATTCAACAAAAGGAATGTTCTGCTGATTTAAAATATGTTGTTTATTTGCAAACAAACAAATGTCATTGATATTTGAATGTAATGATCTTTTGATAAGAAAGGGAGAAGTGTCTATTTTGCTCTTTGTTGTTATGCTATGTGTAAAACACTGATCTTGTTCTTGCCGATCTTGTCATTGTTTAAAGGGCTTCAACAATGTTACACAGCAGTTCATCAGAAATGAACAGCTTTGCATCTGATGCATCTGCGTTATTTTTATCATGCTCGGCAAAATATACATATCGTAATTACAAACAAAAATCGTTGTTAATTCCATATGAAACCATGCAAAATGGTTAAACCCCTAAATAAATGTTTTACCAAATTTCGTAAAATGTTTTTAGGTTGGTTCTTGGTGGTGTGTTGTAAACAAATATCAAAAACTAAAAAACATACAAATTTAAAAAAAGAAAAAACCTAAAAAATTATATTTTAAAAATGTTTTCAGTTGAAATGTTTACAAGAAAATGTTCATATGTTTTTCATTACAAACTATTATTACCGTGCCCGGGACATATTATGCATTGTATGCTTACAATCTAAACGTATGGTGGTTTGGAGCAAAGGTACCTATTGGATATTACTTTGAGTGAGAGGTATCCCATATTTTTCACCGGAACTATTTAGCCTGGGTCGCGAGCGCCCTCCTCACTCGCAACTAATGAGCACGGTGGCCAAGGCGGCCAGTTTCATGCGTGTTGAAGGACTCATGTTGGATATTCCCAAGCAGGCAATGTAGGACTTACGTTTTCTTGATTTAGTAAAGCCAGTTTGCAATTCTCTTAAGTAGCCTGGGCCTAAGCACGAAAAATGGCCTTAAGTGCGCGAAACATACATCTTTAAATGGCCTTTTCTCAAAATTTTATATGGACCAAAAAATTGAATTTCAATTTTGACCAGTGAAATCATATCAGAAGGTATGATATTAAACTTCTTTTTTTTTAAATGCCTTAATTAAGCTTTGGCTGTGTTCGCTTTGTGGTTTCTTTTTGATTCTGAGAGTTAAGCTCTCTTTTTTAATTGGGTGTAACATAAATTTTTAGTTTTTTTTAACACTATCTTACACTTCAAAACAAGTCTGATGATAGCTTTTACCCTTAGAGCGCCCTCTATCATATGACTATCCCATTACAAACTATTATTACCGTGCCCGGGACATATTATGCATTGTAATGATTACAATCTAAATGTATGGTGGTTTGGAGCAAAGGTACCTATTGGTTTTGGAGATGTTTTGGGACAAATAAGGTATCATACGAAAGCTAAGAATCTAAGAAATCGATCAGTCTAGTTTATATTTATGAACGGAATTCCTCAACGACAATATCGAGGACTGAAACTAGATAAAATCTGTCAATGGATATCGCCATTGCTTTTTGATTAGGATTACATGTTAAAATATGGACAGGTAGGTACCTATGTAAAAGTGTCGTGTTACTAAATGAATTTGGCATGTTAAGAAAGCTAAGGAATCAGACTTTAACATAAGCTTGTTTATCTTGTGAGGTTTAATGTCACGGCAAAATTATGAGCTGAGGAAATCACTAGTGTGTACAAAATACCTATACCCGAAAATGTGCTTCTTGCATGCTCTCTCACACTTGTATGGAAGATGTCCTGCAATAGTTTGTAATGTGGGAACTAATGTTTAACATTTTTAGAACAGATTTATGACGACAAATTTAAAATGTTTTGCGTGTGCTGAGAATCCTTCCTCATCTCAAATTTGAAGGGAAAAAGTCAAGACACAATTACCAAAATTTGAGCTTTGAGGTAAAATTGGGACCCAAAAATCAGTTCTGCAAACTCAATTTTGGGTCCAAACAAAATTAACACTTTGAGCACTCGGCCACCGGAACTTCATGATCAAACAGTCTGTAATTGAATATAGGCCCTATAGGTTGGACACTTATTCATGCTTTACATGTAAGACAAAACCCTGATTAAAATTGAAGTCCACTCGAAGATGGTTTGTAGTTGATTGCTTGTCTTTTCTCTTTTGGAGTATCGCATTTGCAGATAGCAGATTATATCACATATCTAGCTTATGTTTCCATTTCCTGCTTGTATTGCTACTCTCAAATTTTCCCAAGATACAACATGATGTAAATTGATATGTTTTCAGGAAGATAAGTATAATACTTGAAGTCTTGCTGTCAGTAAATAACATTCACTGATTTTTGTGTCGTCTGCAAGAATTGCAGAAGGCACATAGGGATTACTCTGGTCATATGTCTGTGTAGGGGAGGGCGGGCTGGTGTAGTGGCTTATCCACTCGCCTTTCACCAATGCGGCCCGGGTTCAATCCCCAGTGGAGCCTGTGTCGTACGTGAATTTGGTTGCCGATCCATACCCGTCCTCGCAGGTTTTCTCCGAGTACTTCGGTTTCCTCCTGCATCTAAATCGGACTTCTTCCCATAATACCTTCCTTGTCGGTTTCTGGATTTCTCGTTGTGTTGTAGCAGCCTAAGGCGCTCCACAGCGGCGCCCTGAGCACTTCGGTGGATTTGTCGCGCGTTAATAAGAATTAAATATTATTATTATTATTATTATTATTATTATCTGTGTGTCTGTGGTCAAAATGTTAACCCTTAATATATTGCATGCCGTATGAGTTCCGTAAGGGCTACGATGATGTAACTTGGTGGAAAGGAGGGGGCAGGGTGGGGTGACATGTTGGTGACCTCATGTGACCTTTGGCCCCATTCACAAACCGCGACGGCAGACGACACTCGCGGTCAGGGGACCGCGATGTATTTTTTAAATTTAAATCTACTAACTAAAAACATGAAGAAATATTCTTGCCAAAGTAAAACAAACAAATGAACTGGATAATAAAAAATAGTTTTCCCATCAAACCTGTCAACAATTAACTGATGTTGTCCTATTTCCCCTGTTTGAATTGAGTACCAACAGCAGGATTTTACCCCAGGCCAGAATGTAAAAAAATGTAACTGTTGTTGAATCTTATAATATGCTGTTGAATCTAATATGCTGTTTAGTAGTAAATGCATACATGAGGTAAAGTTAGTCAAGAAAATTAGCTCGCCCACATGGCTCTGCGATACACTGAGTTACCAGTCCCACTTCCTGAGGCTAGCCATT
Source organism: Ophioderma brevispina (assembly GCA_023653785.1). Lineage (NCBI taxonomy): Eukaryota > Metazoa > Echinodermata > Ophiuroidea > Amphilepidida > Ophiodermatidae > Ophioderma > Ophioderma brevispina. The sequence continues at coordinate 49,542 of JAMKCH010028890.1, read as the reverse complement.
TTTGCCGATAAGCTAATGACATAACCCACTTCTCTTTCAATTCCGTGCTGGTAATAGACAAAAAGACATTGATTTACTCACTCTAAAATGTCATAATGGTTATGTTTCAGATTTAATTTGCTAAACACTCAAGCACATTCAAGAGAACTTTTTTGCATTTGTAGGGGAATTCACTCAAGCATGCATGGACACAATTGGGTATGCACTGCAGACAATCTGTCATCGACTGGGGACAGGACATAAATATGAGCTTATAAAATTATGTTCTTAGGGATGACTAGTATGCAGCACGGAGGGTGTTAACGTTATGCATCTTAACAAGTTTTTTGAGGAAACTACCTGTGGCTGATTTGAGTGCACAGAGCGGTCTTATATTTACACTGCACTTGACTTGGCATCATAAAGAGTGCAATATTCTCTGTAGATTTAAATATATATCTGAAACTAAAGTATGCATGCAGGCTTGTTTACATGGCTCTCACTGATATTTCACACTGATATTCTGTCTCATGTTTGCTAAGTTGTTTTTAGAATTCAGAAATACACCCGTATGCTGAAACCAAATATTTTGGGTGTATAATGTGCTGTTATGGTGGTCAGCATAACTAAGACATGGATATCTGTAGCTGTAGCTTGGGTTGTAATTCTGAGATAAGTAAAAAAATGGGGTTTTAAGTCTGTTCTGTTATTACCAGCATTTATTTCTTGAAACTATGAATATTGAATAAGGGGTAAAATGATGAGATGGCTTATTGTAGGATGACTAGGGTGTTGTGTCAGCTTAGGGGCACTGATGTTTGGTGTGTGTGTGTGTGCAGATATTACATTCCATGTGGGGATGTTTTAAAGCCTTGTAGTTGTAGGGAAGTTTTTTGTTGTGGGAACATTTATTTTAAAATTCTATGTCATAAGCTAATGAATATATATATTGGGTCTTAGAGACAGCACATCACCCTTATTAGCATATGACAGAATAAAGCTTAATATAGTATTGGGGTTTTCTGTTAAAAGACACCCCATCAACAAACACAGTTAAATACAGTTGTCTATACAAACACAGTTAAATACAATTGTCTAAGAAAGTGGTTCATTTTAACACAGTTAAGCAAAACAAAAAATCTTACCCTCCCAAATCACCAATATCCCTACAGGCACTTCAATTTACTTATAAAACAGTATAGCAAACACATTTTAGAACAAATGTAAAAATAATGATTCATTTTATATCAAAATTGACATAAAAGGTGGTCCAAAATTATACCTGTGATAGTTGTTGGTCTATGATCTGAATGGGTTACAGATAATGTCGGACAAAAATCATTCAGTGTATCAACTGGCCCAAATGAATAAAATAGATTACACCAATAGAGACTGCAACCAACATACCAATTTGATTGCTTTGATATGAGTTTGTCGTGGGGGTTTTCATGGCCCATAATTTGTATGTACAATTAAAAAATAATCCCTACATTGATTCTCCAACTCCCATCAGTTTTTGAATTTATAACAAAATATTGCTTTGTAAGATATAAAAAATTAAGATTTTTTTTCATTTTTACATGTTAAACCTCACAGATGATATGGAAATTTGGATTTCTTTGCTGCCACCAGCTGCCGAGTATCCCCATACCAGTGTGCCAGTATAAGCATGGGTCCCTGATGGTGACGGTGTACAATGTGAAAACTATAGCATGTGCTTTAACTCTGTGTTTTGAGAAAACTGACCATAAAATTCTGCATTATATACAATAGTAGAAGGCATGATTTAAGACTAGCAGAAGACGCTGTACATGCATATTGAAATAAAAAGTGATTTTACACCTTAAAGCATCCTTCTTAAATGATTTCAAGATGCATTTCTGCCTGAATGGAGATAGCGAGATCAGACTATTATTGATCGTAAAGTGTTTAGCTGCAACTGAAACAGTATGAAATATCGACTACCCATGTATGAGTACTGCTTAGCACTGTCTCAGTGGGTTTACCGAAAGCTTGTGCAAGATGTACACCATATACCTAAGTTACATTGGGCCAAAATTGCATTAGTGGGAGTAGATATTCATTGTATCCATTTTTTTCATCTTTTTTCGCTGTAACAGAAAGATTTATTTTTCCAGCTTTAGTTACCAATCAATATCATGCATTTCCTCTCAAAAATCAATCCCCCCGATGTCACTTCTCCAAACAGCAAAAAGCGGAAAAGCACAACCGTAACCATGGAAATGGCAGTAATTTGCTGCAATCTACCCCCATTTTAAAAACAACCAGATACCGTTTCCAAATTGTGCATCCTCGTATGGATGTTTAATCGTAGTGTAATTTCAATGCATGTGCAAATATTTTGACAACATCTTTGGGGGAAGAATTTGAGTGTTTGAAATTGGATGTTGAGGCAAATTTTATGTTAGCATGATGTGGAATTTAATACAAAATATCAAATATGATTTCCTTGCTGTGTGTGGTTGGAACATAATGGAAAAGCATCATCAGTTAATAAATATATAACTTGATTTGATGTTTTGTTCAAGGTAAATCAATTTCTAGGGTTGTTTTTCTCTGCGACAAATATTGGAGTTACAGATAAACTGTCTTGATATTTTCATCTCAACAGACAACTTTTCTGCGATCTGATATAATTTCACCTTTTTAAAAGGCTCGTGTAAAACGTTGGCAATAATGTTGTTAAAGATACACGGGGAGATTTTTTCCTGAGTATACATATTTTCTCTAAATTTTCATTTGATTGGTTGCTGAACAACAGTGGCAGCACCAGAATTCTTTTTTTGGGGGGGCAAAGTGATTTTTTTTTTTTTTTGGGAAAAAGTGAATTTTTTGGAGGGGAGAGGCAAAATATCCAAAAATTTGGAGATATTTTGGCCCAAAATCATAAGAAAAAAATGGGGGAAATTGTCCCCAATCCCATGCCGCCACTGCAGAACAACTACAACTGAATAATTGGACAAACACTAGAAAGTAAAACCGAAAACTTAAGTTTGAACTTGCATCTCCCCAGCCCCCTGACAGTGACTCACAAATTGGTGACAACTCAGGGGCACCGCCATTGGAGGATTGCATCAAACTATTTGCATAAATGCTATCTGCTGCTATTATAGCATAGCTCATTATTCATAGCATAGTCATTATGCAAAGATGCTGGTTGCTCTATGCCCATTGCATTATGGGGCCGTTTTATGTCCCTTAGCTGGCGAAGGTCTTGTAATATTACCAACCGTGGAAGCTCCAACGGAGTGTGATGAACGTGAAAATCTGATTACGGGAACGCAGACAGCCACGAACAAATTCCCATGATTGTTGTTCCCTGGCTGTCCTAGTTGGGCGTATAGAGAAGCATACTTGGAGTTTCTGTTGTGCATGACAGAAAATACAAAATTATCTTTTTATTACATTAAAGAATGTCATTTGTCTATATTTACTTCAGATTGAATTTAATACATTGGTAAGGCATTCTAAGGGCGGAGGGAAGAAGTGGTGGCACATGGTTAAGATCGTTGTCTTAGTGATGCAGAATGTCATGTTCCAATCGCATTAGGCCATGAAAAAATGTAATTATCCCCCCTCCCCATGGTTGCATAAGAAAGACACGGGCAGATGAGCATGACAAAAGACCTTGCTACAGTCGTATTCCGATGGCGTAATTATCCTGGCTGTCGGAAGACAATGGACTGTTACTGTAAAAACCCCGGCGCTATCTGTGGCACCCAGTGTCAGCGTAATCGTCTTGATTACAGCTGGTAATGCCAAGAGATGCCCAACAGGTAAAAAATGGGGAAATGGTTTTGAACAAAATTTGGTGGCTTGTTCTGGAATGGCACTGTGCTCTTAAACTGATGATCAAAGTTTTATGTCAAATGTAGAAACTCAAGATGTTTGGAAAAACATTCAGAATACAATTTTGTGCTTGTGTCAGTCCTGCCAGCTACAGCGAGGAAGACTGTTGTGTTGGCCTTTGACTTCAAAGACTGGTATACCAGTCAACTGGATGCCTCAGTTTGATAAGTAAAAAAAATTGTTTATTATTACTCTCTGGCAACTAACCCAAATTTTGAAATTCATAGAGAAATATTTGCTGCACAACAGAATAGAGCCCTAGTTGGTGTCGCCTGCCTTAAGGCAGGAAGACACCTAGGGCATCACTTTGTCCACTGTTGTTGTTGTCTGTTGTTGATGATGTCTGTTGATGTACTGCATTGGAAAAAGGGTTAACATTTGATGTAATATCCACATACTTTGATGGATTTAAACCATTATTATGTTTGAGAATCTTCCGTCCTATATTACTATACACATGCTGGAAACCAATAAAACAACACTTCTCAATAATCTACACTTTCTCGAAACTTTGGTGTCCAAATACTTCCACCACTTTGGATCAATCCCCCTTAACTTTCATTGAATTTTAAACAGAACGCATTCGTAATGCAGTTTATGTCTGTGCACAAAAAAGTACCTGGTTAAAAACGAGATAGTTTAAGCCGCATGAGACACCGACCCCTAGATTAAACACATTTGGTTCTTCATTACGGTGGCCCGCAATGTTCGTCGAATACACGGCATAATGCCGCGTACGGCCAAGGATTCAGGCTAATTATGTACCCGGAAGTAGGTAGCGTCAAGTGTTAGCGTGTGCACATGAATTCCCGTCATGTCATTTCAATTTTGCATCAATCGTGTGAAGGACGCGTTTGTTTTTTATTTACTTGCGATATGGCTAATTCTTCTGCTGGTGGAAGTAGATTTTCAACAACATAAATGATTGATTAAAGGTGTGGATAGTGTCCACACCGGGAGAGTACAGCCGCGCTGTTGGAGTAAAGATTTTCAGGTCAAGTAAAGCACAAGCATGACAAGGTAATCGCTTGATCCAGTGTCAGTACAGTAGCAATGTGGCCATGAACGTGTTGTCTCGAGTCTTTGGTAGGCAAAGAGCAACTCGCGGAAATCTTGAAGTTGAAAATTTTTTGACGGTCCGCCACGACGACGGAGATAATAACAAAACTGGATTCTATAAAACATCAGATCGGCGATAATCGTCATCTGAAGAGGGGACGTGTAGACAGGAGATTGTTATTTGTGCGAGTCTGAATATGGCCCCCGGGGTGTTGGCCAAGTCAGAACTGGCCACGCTAATTGGAATGTGTATAGTAATATAGGGAACAAGATTCTTCAAAAATAATAATGATAAAATTAGATTCTTGTTTCGGCCAATACCCAAATTTATTGGTTCGCTATGATGTTGGAAAAAAATTTTAGTGGCTAGACTGCTCTTCGCCAATATGTTTTCAACTCATAGCTGGACCAATAAATTTGGGTATGGACTTTACAAGAATCCAATTTTATACCAAACTTGGGTCACAGGTGCAACATGGCATCCCCCACTTTGTGAGAGGTCAAATGTCACCTGCCAAGGTCCACAGGTCATGTGAGGGTAAGTTGTAAAATAGGCTGAAAATGTAAAATTGACATCATATGAAAAGTTGAAGTTCAATTGGAACCAAACTTAATCATAGGGTTGCAACTGGGATCCCTCATTTGTGATGAGGTAAAGGTTCACATGCATGGCAAATCATGTGAGGTCAAGTTGAAAATAGGCCTGAAAATGTTAAAAATTGACCTCATGATATGAAAAAGTTGAAGTTCAATGGAACCAAACTTGATAATAGTTGCAAAAGGGAGATCCCTCATTTGTTGATGAGGTCAAAGTACAACATACCAAAGGTCAAAGGCCATGTGAGGTCAAGTTGTAAAAATGGGAATAAAATGTAAAATTGACCTCATTGAAAAGTTGAAGTTCAATTGGAACCAAACTTGCATTATGGGGCCGTTGTTTATGTCCCTAGCTGGCGAAGTTCTTGTAATATTCCGATCTGCGGAAGCTCCAAACGGAGTGTTATGAATGAACGTGAAAATCTGATTACGGAATCGGCAGACATTCCCACTCAATTACCCATTGATTGTTTGTTTCCCCCTGGCTGCCTAGTTGGGCGTACGAGAAGCATATTGGATTTTCTGTTGTGCATGACAGAAAATACCAAATTATTCTTTTTATTACATTCATAATGGCATTTTGGTCTTATTCACTTCAGATGTGATGTAATACACTAGTAAGCATTATAAAGATGGAGGGTAACTGGTGGCAGTGGTTAAGATCTTTGTCTTGTGTGTCAGAAGGTCCGAGGTTCAAATCTCAGTATGACTCATGAAAAATTAATTGATCCCTCCCCCCTCCGCATGGTTGCATAAGAAAGACACAGGGCGATAGCCATGACAAATACCTTGCTACAGTCGTATCCGATGGCCGTAAATTTCCTGGCTGTCCGAGACAATGACTGTTCTGTAAAACCCGCTTGCTATCTGTGGCACCCAGTTGTTAGCGTTATCTCCTTGATTACAGCTGTAATGCCAAGAGATTCCCAACATTTAAAAAAAATGGGGGGGGGAAATGGTTTTTAACAACATTTTGTTGCAATTTGTCTGGAATGCACCTGTGCTTCTTAAAACCTGAATGATCAAAGTTTTATGTCAAATGTAGAAACTCAAATATGTTTGGAAAACAGAATACAATTTTTGTGCTTGTGTCATCCCTGCCCGCTACCTCGAGGAAGACTGGTGTTTGGGCCTTTGCTTCAAGCCTTGTATACCAGTCCACTGGATGCATTCAGTCTTGTGATAAGTAAACAAAATTGTTATGTTTAGCTCTCGGTACTCTCTGCGACTAACCCAAATTTTTGAAAGTCATAGAGAAATATTTGCTGCCCACAGAATAGAGCGCCTAGTTTTTTATTTTATGGAATGGGTTTTCTTTTTTCCCCTTTGGTAAAATTTGTATTAATACTATACAATAGTATATTGTACATATTTTTATCATATCTTAAGAATTTCAACCTCATTTACTGTATTTTTAAGTGTTGTCCAATATCAACCTCTTAATGCATATGCCACATTGAGGATTGTATATTCAGTCAAATAAAAAAAAAAGCCCACTTTGAGTAATTGGCAAATGTAACCATGCATTGTGGGAATGTTTATGCATTTTTAGGACTCCTGCCCTTTGCCTATGAATCATTTTGTATTTATATTCCAAAATGTACAAATAAAATATGTTATATATTTATTTTATGTAGTAACATTTTATTCACTTTCACACCTCCAACAATATTTTGGAATCCTTTTTTTTTAAGAAAAAAGACAATTTCCGAAATATTTATGGGGCTAAATTGCTGAAGTTCCCACAAATCTGCCTGATATACAAGCGCTGAATCTGCTTATTCTGACTCTCTCAATATGTTTTTTACTGAAGGCAACATACAGTTTGTTCCCCCAACATCCACACTTGATCATGTGGATAACTACATTGTTTGTCTTCTAGCATGCAATGAAAAATATGTTGACCCTTTAAATCCTACCCGTAGCATTGACATCGGTGATAGAGGATATGCATCAACATGTTCTTATGTATAATTCACATCACAGCGATGTATCCCACCGAATATAAATACCAAATATCTCCGGCTAAAACAGTTTCAAACTTTAACCTTTGAAATTAGAGCTTGCTAAATGTCGTCAGCAAGGCATTTTTGAATTAAAGTTTTTAACTTAACTTCCTCACTGTACCCATTTCCATTTTACAAAACAGTGTATTGGGTATTGATTTAGTTTTTTCAATAGCACTAAATAAATCTTTTTCATTTTAACTGTTTCATATTGCGAATGCCAACTGTGTAGGCATTGATTTTTTTTTGTCATTTTCTGTCTGTGCACATGCCCTGTTTACAAATATGATGTTTTATGCTAGAGGAGTCCAAATCTTCCCAAGTTTACATTAAAATGTTTAATTTCAAGTAGCATATCCTTATTTTGAGGGCATTTTATACCAGTTTTAATGGAAAGCTTAGGTAAAACACTCCAAATATAAACAGGGGCAACGAAATGAAATTTTTTAAACCAAAATGCCCATTGATTTCTTCAAACATTACATATTTTGATGGACAACAAAAGTCCCATCAAAAGAAACATTAGCAACAAACTGATGATAAACTATCAATGATTCAGATAACTTTTTACAAACCCTTATATTACATTTGACTGACAAATATGGGAAAATTGTGTCCGTGTAACATTCACCCCTCACAAACGTCTTATATCTTGAAAACTACTGTTGCATGCCACTCATGATTTCTGCAGATTTTGCTTTTTGTGAATTTTTTATGAGTTTTGAACTAGGTAAAAACATCTGACAACTTGGTCAACCAAAATTGTACTGAAAAATGTGGTTTCTAGATAAAGGCCAACTCCTGGACCCCTCTCTCGGAACCCGCCATATGCATGATTTGGATTGGATTCATTCATATGTCGTATTTGTTGTTAAACATTTTACAAAAAAAATCAATTTTAAGAAGAAGTCTCTGACCAGGTTCCTTCTTTTGTTTTCCTTCTTTGTTTGTTCTCATTTCATAGCAACCCACTAAGTTTCCCAAAGTTACCAACCAGTCAAAGAAAGTTTGAGGGGTACAACTACAATATAAGCGAGGCATTAAAGTGGGCATACTAGGACAAATAGTTCAATGATTCAAAGTATGAGGCGTAATTATTGTAGAAGGTAAGTTACCAACCAGTCAAAGAAAGTTTGAGGGTACTACAAGATATCGAGCATTACAAGTGGGCACTAGGACAAATTTTAATGATTCCAGTATGATGCAGTAATTATGTAGAAGGTAATTTACCACCAGTCAAAGAAAGTTTGAGGGGTACTACAAGATATCGAGGCATTACCATGGGCCCACTAGGAACAAAATATTCATTAAATTCAAGTATGAATGCAGTCATTATTGGTATAAGGTAAGTTTCCAACCATCAGAAAGTTTGAGGGGTAACTACAAGATGCGGCATTACACGTGGGCACTAGGACAATATTCAATGACTTCAAGTAATGATGCAGTAATTATTGTAGAAGGTAAGTTACCAACCAGTCAAAGAAAGTTTGAGGGGTACAACAATATAGCGAAGGCATACAAGTGGCACTAGGACAAATATTCAATGAATTCAAGTATGATGCAGTAATTATTGTAGAAGGTAAGTTACCAACCCTTCAAGAAAAGTTTTTGAGGGGTACTACAAAATAAGCACGGCAGTACAATGGGCACTAGAACAAATATTCAATGATTCAAGTATATGCAGTAATTATTGTAGAAGGGTAATTTTACCACCAGTCAAAAAAGTTTGAGGGGTTACTACAGATAGCAGGCATTACAGTGGGCACTAGGACAAAATAATGCCAAGAATTCAAGTATGAGGTAGTCCATTATTGGTAAAGGTAAGGTGTCTTGTGAGGCAATAAGTTTGTATACACTAATCCGACGCGACTTTATCGCACCTTACGCGCCGTGGGCGGCGCACTCACCATCCACCATGACTGGGGGCATCTTGTGCATTTCTCGTTATACACCGCGTTACGTTGTACGTTTTACCACAAAGAAGTCGATAATTTTTTGATCAGTTCTGCGGCAAAAACCACAACACTATTTCCTTGTTATCCCATTTGTATCTCATCATAGGGGCGTCTTCAGGAAACAAATGTAAATTTCTTTCTTGCTGCACAATGCGTAAAAAGTTACAAAAATGGAAACCAAAACTGCGTGCGAATTCCACCGCGCTAATGACCTGAAAAATCATCGGCCCCTTTCAGTCTAAATCCACATTGTGACTCGCCGGTCATTTTCACGTGGACTGATAGTCCAGGCGTAGCACAATCCACCATCACAAACGAGACTTATTTTGTTCAGATCTCCGAAATCGTTCACATGGGCACGGAAGTGGCCTTTCTAAAACACCAACAAACCCGCATCGGAAGATGTCACTTTTTCACATTTCAGCAAATACGATCGTCTTTGGGAACTATCCAGTTTTCATACAACGGAATATATCAACATGCTATTGTTACTTTATTTTTGTCTGGATGTTTGAATTTACGAAAAATGATTTTTCTCACGCGGCTGTTATTAACAATTTTTAACACTATGCTACCATACGCTTTTTCATTTCTCATCAACGCAAAGGTGGGCGAGATAACCTTCACTTTTTACAACAACAGTAAGACACATGCCCTGGAATTCCAGTTTATGCCAGTCCCTGACATCACATCCTTCCATAATCCATGGAAATACATCGGTGAAATTGTTAACAATTGCAAAAGGTAGGTTTGTCATCTTATTATCCGATTCTGGCTTATTATTTCGTTCTTAGGCATATGTGGCGTGTGTTTACTGTGTTTTTGGTGGCCGGGATGCCCCGCAGTAATGGCGGCGACGGAGAGGGGTGTCCTTTTTCGAGGTTTTCCTCCTCTCCCGGCGGATTCGTGTATATTTATAGCTTCCTTATATCAGATATATAGACATAGAGACTAAGGCTGTGGCGAGCCCAGGCAACTGCAGTCCCGCCCAAAAATGTCAAGTTCCCGGGCAGAAAATCACTTGCTCGATACACTGGTTGGGTCTGGAAGTCACTACTCTGTTTTGCTCCATTGTCATTGTTGCATCCAGACTCCAACAGGATGATAGAACAGTTGCTTCCCCATCATGGAAATAGTTCTCTCCCATTATCTTACTTGCCAGCACTTTGTTCAGGAGATAATTTTGTGGGTTTTTTTTGGGGTTCCAGGTATTCCCTCTTCATTCATAACTAGGCATGTGCCAAAACAATAAACTTATTAACTCAAGACTTGAGAGACCAGATGAAACTGAACTTTCATTTGAAGAAGAAAAAAAATCCAATGTCTCCACGAAAAATCCACTCCACTTAAATAACCCTCCATGAAAATTTGCTATATAATCCATGGAAATAAATGGTAGAATTTGTTAAATTGCAAAAAGGTAGGTTGTAAATTCTTATATCATGATTATGGGCTTATTAGTTCGTCTTTAAGCATATGGGTGGCGTGTTGTACTGTGTATTTTTGGGTGGCCGGGAGACCCCCCCAAGTAATGGCGGCGACGTAAAGGGTGTCCTTTCGAGGCATCCCCGTCGGATTCGTGTATATGTAATAACTGTCTTATATCAGATTATATAGACCATAGAGCTAAGGCGTGAGCGAGCCCAGGAACATGATTCCCGCCCCCAAAAATGTCAAGTCCAGGGCAGAAAATTCACTTGCTCGATACCCTGGTTGGGTCTGGAAGTCCACTCTTTTTTGCTCAATTGTCATTGTTGCCATCAGACTCCCAAAAGCTAGAAGGCAGTTGCATATCCCATCAGGCAAAGCGGCTTCTCCATTATCTTGCCCATGCACTTTGTTCAGAGATTTTTGTGGGTTGTTTGGGGGGGTTCCATGTATTCCCTCTTCATTCATAACTAGGCATGTGCAAAACAATAAACGTAAGACTCAAGACTTGAGAGACAAGAGGAAACTGTCATTTGACGAAGAAAAAAAAATCCATGTCTCCACTAAAATCCACTCCACTTCAAAGACCCATGAAAATTTTGCTATATATCACCAAAAATTATTGCTCTTGCAATTATTGCCTCTCGAGCTCTCACCAATTTTGCAAAACTGGTTGTGCCCCAAAATATCTTGTGAAGAGTTCCTGCCAAGAATGATGTAAATGACTTTCTGTGACTGACCAGATAGATCTTGTGTTTTGAATCTACAGTTAACTTGAATACATTGTATATTTTTATGATTTTTTTCCTTGATCTGTTGAAGTAGACTTCATCTTCATTCATTGATCAAAAACAAAAACATGCATTTTTGCTTTTCTGATCATTGGTGTTTCATACTGGTTAAATTATCAGACATAAGAGCTAAAGATGCATTAACTTCCTGTTTACAGCAACAGGTACACACTATCTGCAGAAACCGTAATGTAGAACCCCAATAACTATTCATGTTGCACCCTCGGTGTGCGTATCCTACACCTATCTCAATTCCATGATATACATTTCAATCAGCAAATTGATTGTAATTCTAAAATCCATATTCATATAGTTGTAGGACGTGTGTAAAATTCATGTAGATAAGGTGTTTTCTTGTCATTCACTCTATAGTACTACTTTTGATCGTCCCACAACAAAACCACATTCTTCATCCTCGAAACCCATTAAACTGTGTGGATTCATTTGCGAAACACGAATGGAAGCTGCTCCTAACATTGAAATATCTTTTCATATTCGGTTCAACCAAGACAGCTCGGAGTGTCAAGCAAATGGCATTATCTCTTTACACTCAATTTCTATGAATAATTTTCAATTCACGACTGTTTTTGATGCATCACATCGGGTTTTCCGACACAAATGCGAGTCTGCCCCGAACAGACTGTAAGCCGAGCAAAGCGAGATTGACGCGTCATTTTTCGCATCAGGTTTACAATCCCCAGTCGCTGCACTTTATCCCCGCAACGATTTTGACGGCTACACTCGGGTAACAGCTTGTTGATGGGGAGACGGCTGTACAAGAACTTTGCACTAAACCCACGTGCCATTTTGCCCCGGTGTTAACCTTATATATTTCACAACAACGTTTTCCCCCTTCTCTTGCATATTCTCTCTCTCTCTCCTTTCCTCTCTTTCCTTCTCCACTGTACCTTCTGACTCGGATCTGTGATATAGGATATTGAATAGCTTTATAGAATCCATTGAAGTGAATTAAAAGTCTGCTACCTGGGCTGGACTCATTGATTTTTTTCTTTTGGTTGAAACTGCTGAAATCCTGCATCTCGCCAGTGAATGTAGTAGACATTAGGTTAAGTACTTGTTTGACTTGAATTTGTTAGGTAAAATTTGCTAATGTCTGTGGGATTTTTTCAGCCCAATTCCGTTGTTTCCATTTCAATCAGAGATAACTTATGCCATGGCAACTTGATTTGTGTGTGTCTGTGTGTCAAACACTGGTATACACTTTGGTTTAAATTTGTATAACTTTTTAGTGCAATGATAGATGAAATTCAATACTTGGTATGCTAATGTATTGAAACAAGAGGCTTATGTAGGACTACAGATGTTTAGGTTAAAGGTTATTTATGGGTCACTTAGGATGATATGTTATTCACTCATCAGTAGAAACACTTCGAGGGCATGTATGGTCCAGTGTATAAAGCACCTGACTCACATGCCAAAGTTGTGGGTTCGAACCCCGCTGTGGCCAATGTTTTTCGCGCCCTTGATAAGGCACTTTACCTCAACCCAATACCAACCGCAATTACTACTTCCTTTTACCCCCAGGTGTATAAATTGTTACGCGGGGGCCCCCCCCTTCAATGTTGGAAAGGTAAGAGACTCACTGTAGAGGAGGTGTAGTGATCCCCTACAGCAACATTATATGGTGGAGTTTGGCCCAATCGCTTCGAAATAGAGATGGGCACTCTGTTCCTGGTATACAGGTCCGCCCTTTGCCTTTCCTGTGTCGAAAAAACACTTCAGCATAATTCAAATTGAATCATCAACAAAATAAAGAAAATAAAAAGAATTAAATTGCTATCTTGCTGAACATCCAAATGTCACATCCAATCAACAGAAAAAGAAGTATCATTTTAAGGTATTAAAGCAAGACTCGACGGTTAGGCCTTGACCTTGGCAGACATGCAAAAATTGAAGTTAAATGCATCAGGCAGTTGTAACATGGTTGGTATTTGTCTGGGTGTCCAGTTGCTAAATTGAGCATCAACTGAAATGGAAAATCAAATTAGGCTAATCTCCTGCAATCAAATTCTCCTGAAGCCATAGATGATAATCTTGGTTGAAAATTTTAACTAGGTAGTTCTCCAGGCAGACAAGGATGAATTTGTATTAATCTTTTCCTGGAAATGGCCAGTGCACACAGTTTGAAAAGAAAATATGTGCACTTGGCCGGATTCGAACCGGCAAGCTCTGTACTACTAGACAACTCTCTTGCCCAATTGAGCTAACAAGCCAGGGTGGTAGAGGAGCGATAGATTTTAATCTAGTGGTATTAAGTCAGAGAGGTGTCCATCGCTTCCGAGAACGGTACGTATATTTTACAACACAAAATTACATTGTTTGAATTTTAACTACTTAGTTCTTTCAACAAAGTGTTGCATTGGCCATTTCTCAGCAAAAGATAATAAAATATGATAATTTTGTTTGCCTTAAAGTTAATGAATTAGTGATATTCCAGGATTTCTGGCAGGTTTACAGTTATAATGACTGTGCTTTACAATATAGCGCATCAAAGATTGCAACACTTTGTCCTTTATTACATGGCCATTCATGCAATTTGGTAACCCAGTTCTTAGCTTCTTTTTGCTTTGATAAGTTTGATATAGAAATTTTTAAATATAGGACCATGAATAAATCACCATAATATAAGCACCTTTGTCGCTTTGATGTAAAGTAAGTGATAAAAAATTGTTAGGAAAAGAATGCAGTGTTTACTGAATATATGATTCATCCCAGCATGAATCTATTCACCCCCTGCTATAATACCACAACGCATGGCCAATGATAAATAGTGATACGCTTCTTTCTGTGCAGAAAAGTTTATATACTGTTGACTTTAACACACAAGCCACAATCATTTTGAAACCAGATGTTCATTTATTGAAATTCTGGCTGTTACATTTACCTACCCAGAACCCCAAAATTCAATCTGTTGTTCAACAAGTTCATTCCTTCATTGCATTGAAGGAATGAATTGACTTATTGAACAACAGATTGAATTCTTATCAGGTCAAAAGGTTAAACTTGTGCTTGAACTTGAAATCAAGTTCAATTGATTTTGCAAAAATATACGATGATTACCATGGATAAGTCATAAACATGAGTATAAAATAACATCAGACTACCTAAAGTACAAAAACATGTTTGGGGGGGGGGGGGGGGGTTGCTGGCACCAATGTTTGCGCCAGCGCAATGCAGAATTATTTAAAACATCCGAAAATAGTCAAGAATTGAGAGATAAATAACATTTTCCAAACAAAAAAATGCTAGTGTATGTGACTTTTATTGGAAACTGATGGTATAAATGTGGGTATGTAAACTTAACTCAATTCACGTTTACTCTTGTTCCAGTTTTACTGTAGTACCTAAATAGTCGTCTCGACCATCGTAACTGGATGGTCAGCTGCAGAAAATTGTCAATATTTCTGAATATGAATGTATAACCAGACAACTGCTGGCCACCTCGCCCACTGGGCCTTGATAGTGATATTGACCCCACTTAAACACAAGGAAATAGAACCGTAAGATCACTATAAAGTTGTATAACAACACTGAAAATACATATATCTCACCACGGTACATTAATTCTTACAAAAAAAACTATTTTGGGTTTGCATTAAATTTATGCCATGTTCATCACAACCATTACGTATTTTAGCACTGTTCATCCTTTTTCAATTGTCATGAAAAATTGTTTGAATCCTAATGAACTAACTTGTAAGCTAACCTGGCCCAGAAAGCTGAATTGAATTGGTACTTCAAGAGATAAA
Source organism: Ophioderma brevispina (assembly GCA_023653785.1). NCBI lineage: Eukaryota > Metazoa > Echinodermata > Ophiuroidea > Amphilepidida > Ophiodermatidae > Ophioderma > Ophioderma brevispina. The sequence goes on along the minus strand of JAMKCH010028890.1, from coordinate 34,087 downwards.
CACAGAAAACAAAATAAGTCTGAATCTTGAGCTCGAAGCCACGGTAATGCATAGGCATAAAAGTACTAATGAACCCAGAAAGTACGGAATAGGCACTCAATTTTTCATTGGTGGTGTGGGATGTAAAAGTTGGTCTGCAAAAGGACACTATTGTGAACCCAAATGTGATGCCACACGTTATGAGCATAAAATGCGCGCAATTTGCAAATTTAATATTTGTCCAGTGAGCGAGATTAAACTAGCTGAAGTGATTACAGGGAAACTGACACAGTTTGATATTTGCTCAATGAACTTGAGATTATGCTGATAAAGCCGAAGTGATACGGAGCGAGGGAAGGGAAGAAAAAAAAGACCCAGTTCACAAAAGAAAATCGCTTATTTCGAGGTAACCGTAATAAAGATAAATTATCAAGTGATTTCTAGTTAATGAAAGCAGTTTTTTAAATTGCTAAGTTCAGTGAAACGGGTAGTGCTTGTGCTCAGATTTGCTTACTTTAAAGCATTTAGTGCTGTGAGTGCACAGTTTTTCAAACAAATTGAAAAGTGATGTGAATCAAAGCAAAAATGAGTCGGAAGTCGAAAATATTGATTTTGAGATATAGCCAACCAAAGAGAAAATGTCTCTGTTTCCTAATGGTTTGCCAACCTCACTGATGGTCTTTTGGAATTGAGTCAATTCATGGGGGTTTAAGAAAATGTAGCTTTTTAAATGGGTGATAGAGTTAAATGGAAAAAGAAAAATTGATCTGACTGACTTCAGGACTAATTATGCTGATCAATCACAAATGTGAAATCAGGCTAAGTTTGGAATCCTGTGGAACAGCTCACTTAACCCCAAAGTAAAAAAATCATTTTGATATCAAAATAACCTTAAGAGTCACAAAGATACCACTTACATACATTTTCTGTATCCCTCTCAATGGACAAATCTAAAACATTTGAGTAAAATCTTAGTTCTGGTTTAATGCCTTAAACTTGTAAGCTAAAATGGCCCAGAAAGCTGAATTGAATTGTGGGATGCTTCTTTTGTTTTTTTTGGAATGAGATAACCCAGAAAATAAAATAAGTATTGAACTCTGAGCTCCCAACCAGGCAATGCCTAACATGAAAGTATAAATTAACCCAGAAAGTCTGAATGAATTAGACAATTTTTCCAAAATTTTTTTTTTTCTTGGCTGGTGTGAGGTGTACAACGTTAGGACTGCCAAAAGAGCTGTAATTGTGAACCCAAGTATACAAACTTTATGCATAAAATTGCAGTCAATTTGCAAATTTAATAATTTGTTCAGTGAGCGAGATTACCACTAGCTGGAAGTGAGTACAGGGAACTATTGACACAGTTTGATATTTGCTCAATGAACTGGTTATGGCTGATAGCCGAAGTGATATGGAGAGAGGAAGAAAAAGACCAGTTCACAAAAGAAAATCGCTTTATTGCGAAGAATGTTAACAAAGATTACAATTCTCAAGTGATGTCTAGATTAAAGTGCATCAGTTTATTAATTGCTTAGTTTCAGTTTTTTTGATCAAGATTGCTTACGCTATTTTGAATGCACATGTTTTTTTCCACAAATTGACATTTTAAGCTGTGAATCAGATCTTAGTTTGATGATCCTTTTGGAACAAAACAAAGGGGATATATTTGGTCTAAAAAATTTAGACTATTTTAGAGTGATTGCAAAATTCCCCAACTGATGTTATATATGTCGATTCTTTGAGGGCATACCTCTTTATAAACCTATAGCTAGATAAAAATAATTTACTATAGCTTATGAGAAAAACAAGCAGACCTGAAGAGACACTCTATATGCCGCACTCTTGAACAGCAATTTTTTTATCGTGCACTTTGTGAACCATTTGGGCGCTATAAATATAGCAGCAGAATTTCAAGCAATCATTTGTCAATTACACAGTGCATGTTTAAAGAGTACATAATGGCTTGCACATTATAGGCAGATGACAAGTCGAAATAGCAGCACTAAAAGCTGTAATGCAACTGCATTGTCATTCAACATCCAAATATAGAAAATAAAGAGCAAGCTGACATATAGAGTCACGTGTACTAGCTGCGTGCTGTGTAAATTTTATGAAAATTTCATTGTGAGGCAAATGTGATTTCTTCTTTAAAATTTAGTTTATGGCAGACTCTGTGCAGAATGGGCATATAGAGGGTGATATAACATACAATCATTTAGTATGCCTATATGGCAAGATTAATTGCAATGGATGTTAATTTTTACAGGAGTAAATGTCTTGCAATGTCTTATATCAGTTGTCAAAATTGTGTCACACTGCTTAAACTGTTCTGAAAATGAAGGAACAATTGCATGTAGTCAAACAGAGTGAAGTTGATTAAGGAATTCCTAACCATTCTTCAGTGATATAATCGAAATATTGCAAAAGGTTTCTAATCATTCTCCAACATAGATAATTGAAACACAATTTGTTCTTGCCTTGCTTGCTTCATTAAAAAGCTGCAGCTTTGATTACATCATTACAGCCTACCCCCTTCACAGGCATCAGAGAGGCATCTCAGGTCTAATGTCCCTCAATTGATGGCACCACCAAGGAAAGGCTGATTCCACAGTCATTTTGAATTTAATGCTTTTGTTCACTTTGGCATACCAAAGAAGAAGAAGAAAAATTCATTAAAATTGTAGCTGTCTCCAAAAGATCTATTGAGTCATGCAAAAAATGCCTATCATGAAAAAGATGAACCAAACATGGAAATCAAGAAATTAGGGCCCAGTTGTGTTTCCTCCCACCTTAACACACTAATTTATGAGGTTAATGAAAGACAGTTTGGATGCCTAGCACCTTAATTGTACAACCATTGGGAATGAAAACCCTAGATATTATAAATGCTTGAAAGACATACAAAATGTTCAAGTTCAGATTGAAACCCTTAAGCACCATGTTTGCATTATTAAAAGTGATGACACATGAGAATACCAAAAAAATTTTTGTTGTGTGTCTCTTTTTTAAGGGCAATTGTTAATAATGCGTCATCTCTTAAGTATTTTTTAAAATGGGTATTTTTTTGGAAGTTAATCTAATTTGATAAAGATAGGTGGAAAAACAATGACTTCTTTCATACAAGATGTAATACAGTGTTGCTGGGTTTGTGTGCGTAGTAAGCTGGGAATCGGATATGTGGACCTTGCCATGGCAACTGGTCACTGACCAAGTAATTGATTAATTAAAGGCGACTCAGAGATTTCAAAATATAATTTTAATAGTAATTAACATGTCATCTCGAACTAAAGATAGACTCCTAAAATGCATTATCCAAAGTTAGAGAGAATTGGATTTTCCTTGTTCATGCAGCAACAGTGATGCCAAAGTATAAAAGTGCCATGTTAGGATTAAAAACAGTGTGCTAGAAAAAAAATTTTTTATTTTTTTTATATTTTTCTCTGTTTTGATTTTCAATTTGAAAACTTGATTGAGCTTAGTTATTTCACACAGTGAGTAGTACGTGGACAAGCATTTGTATGTGCAAAAAACATGATTGTTTGAAAATTGAGTGTGCCCTCATGGGGAAATCTCGAGTCAACCTCTAGTTTCATGGTATGCTAGAATTCTTTTTTTAAATGGTGGGGGTTTTTACTTTCGATTTAGGGACCCCTTCCACAAACAAAATCACGTATTGTGGACAAAACATTGATAAAGCTTAAAATTGATGAGATCAATGATTCAAAATAGCTTTATGAAGCGATTGCTGTTGTTTAAGTGATTCAGTAGTGTGTACGCACGCTTCATCAAAGCCTAGCGGATAATGTGTAGGTTGGCCATTTCCAACTTTTTCTGGCAATGAGTATTAATTGTCTTAGCAGACAGAAAGCAAGCCCACATTGTTTATTTTGACCTTTGTTAGTTGAAATATACAGTGCCAACAAAAAAAAATACGATTTGCAACCTTGATGATGTTTTTCTATTTATAAAGGAACCATAATTTGTCACATTAAGGAATAAAGATTCTAGAATCATAAAACGTCAGCAGGGTCAAAAAGAAAATACTGGTTTATTATTCATTGGGAAAGAAAATTATTATTGTATTGATTGTTTATACAGCACAGTTGAATGCATATGAAGGTTTTGTCCCCTGTTAAGATCAATAGATTACAGGTTGGTGAGCAATAATGTCAGTAATTGGTTTATCCAACAGTTCCACTCATGATCAGCCTTGGGGAAAAGAATTAAAATGCCACTTTGTTTTCTGATTCCAGCCTACGTTTTTTATCCTTGTTTTTTAACCCTTGATCGTTTTTGCCAAATAATGGCTGGCTCCAATTAGAGAAGAAATGGCTTCTATTGAGACAATTTTCATTTTCTTAAATTCAGTCAAATTTGTGGCATGGGACAGGTTAATAAGTGGTGCTTGATTTTTTGTGCAAATTGTATATGGAGCCCAACCATACCTTGTACATGTATGTAAATGGTGCGCCGCAGGCGGAGTGCCCATCTATCTGTCTTTGGCATTGGGCCCGACGCCATCATATAATGTTGCTGTGGGGGGTTCGCCACTCCTACCTCCCGCAAAAACAACAAAAACAAGCGAGTCCTGTTTTGTATTCCCAGCCCCAGCATATGTAGGTACCCCTTTATACTCCTGGGTGGGAGAGGCAAGCGAATTAAAGTGCCTTGCCCAAGTGCACAACAAAATTGGCGACAATGGGGCTCCAACCCACAACCTTAGGCTAATAGGAGGAAAATGCTGATCTAACTGTGGCCCCTACCATACCTTAATTAAGGTGGATTTGGACAAATCTCTTGATTAATTATCAAGATGGCAAATCCTTTCCTAAGATAAATTGGGAACCGGGAGCCAGAAATCTAGAAAAAGCGCTCCGGTCCCCTATTTTTTAGGGAACCCGGAGCCGTTTTGGTTTAGGACCGGGAGTTTATTTTTAACAATTATTAATTACGCAAGTACAATGGGGAAAGTCTCAGAAATAAAGACATTTACGCGGCATCGTAAACAGTTCCGACCCCAGAGAATATTTCAATGTTAAAATATTTACTAATTAATCCCACTAAAAACGAGAATTAAATGAGTACCGTTCGAAAGTTCCCAGATGCCGCAAAATTTGGAAGCTGGAATGGAAATGACCGACCAAGATTACAAGTTACTTCACTTCCGGGTTTGAAAAGGCGTTTCTAGTTATGAGTCACACACAGTATTTTAATTTACAAATTTGTTTTGGAAGATTAGAAAACTCCGTACGTGTTATTTATTTTTTCTTTTCTTACCCATTTTTTTATTTTGTTGATGCCCATATCGGTCCATTTATATGCGCTTATAGGCAATATGGCGGCAATCAGTTTTAATTTTGTAAATTGTTACTGTAGATGTCATAAGGACCCATGTGCTATCGGCCGTCTATCGGGCTAAGTTCGCATTTTTATCACGGCGGTAATGTGCAATGAAATATCATATGTTGTGTAAGTGTATTTCAAAACCAATTCGGATGCCTTTTCAAACGAAAGTATTCAAGAACTTTAATTCAGAATTTAGTACACCAAAGGAACGGGCGCAATATTGCTTTCAAAATCCGGCACCCGGGGGGTGCGATTTTTCGGTCTACCGAGCGCCAAAATTGGGAACCACTGGGTTGGTAAAAACGCCGGCGCCGGGACTAAGGAAAGGCTGAAGATGGCTGACTATAAATTCTTGCAAGTGGTATTGGGTTTTTATCCTAAGAAAGATATCTTGTGTAGAAAGTTGACCTTTGTAACCTTTAGGTGACATGCTCAAAACACACCATTTTTATGGCAGATCTAAACATATTTAAACTATTCTCTTTTTCTGTTAAGATGACCTAGGATGTTTCAGTAGATTTTTATTGAGTAACGTTTTATCATATATCCAATCTTAAAAGAAGATCCAACACTATGGTGTGTGTAAGCGTGGATGGACCAACGGAAGGAGAACAGAATATCTACAAGGATGCCGCGGTAAGTAGAAATGCTGTGCACATCAGTTTGAAATGAGTTATAGGCAGTCCGGAGTGGAGGCTGTTACTCTTTGGCCATTGTTTTATCAAATTTCTGAGAAAAAGTCGCTGGAAATGTGCTAAGATGTCAAATATATGCAGTAGATTTTGACTATCTACTGTACCAACTTTTGATTCTGGTGAGGTTAGGGTTAGAATTAGTATTTAGGTCAGAATTAGTATTTTAGGTCAGAATTAGTGTTAAGCGTAGGATGAATATTTAGGATCAGAATTAGTGTTAGGACCAAGATTAGGTTTAGGGTCAGGAATTAGTATTTGAGTTAAGCATTTTGTTTGGGTCAGAATAAGTGTTGGTATTAGGATGGGTCAACATTTATGTTAGAGCTAGGATTAGTGTATGGAGTCAAAATTACAGGCTTAGGATAAGTATGAAGGTCACAATTGATTTTAGGGGTAGAGTAAGGTTTAGAGTCAGAATTGTTTTTCGGGTTCGGATAGTGCTTTTTAGGTCAGGCATTTGTGTCAGGATAGGTTTTAGGGTCAGAGTTAGTTAATGTAGATTGGGTTTAGCTCAGGATTGTTGGGTTAGTATTTATGATTAAAAAAGAATTAAGAATAAGGGTTAAGGTAGAAAATTTGTGGTAGGGTTAGGGTTGGGTTAGGTTAAATATTAGAGCTAGGGGTAGTATTTCATACGGTTATTATTGGGCATTCACTCTCCAAATGCCCCTTATCCTTTTAACTGCCCCATCACCTTTATTAATTTGTGAAGGAATTTGCAAAAATTACCACAAACTTGTGGTAAATTGAACTGCTCACATGAATGGGTAAACTACAACTGCCCTCGAAAGCACAAACAGGTAATAACCAATAAGATCCACGAAGCACTTATTCAGCCCTCCATTTCCTTGATCAATACATCTTTGCCTGCTAACCTTGGTTTACCTCGACCATTTCCAATATTTTGTTTAACCGACAAATTTGCCACTCGCTCGCGAGTAAATTAACTGCTTGATTCAAGGAACACCACTCAATTTCAGCATATAATCATGCGATGGTAATAACCTGTAAGTCGTGCCTAAGCATTTACGAGCATGACGTTGTCTCCGTTGAGAACTGTTATGTCGCACTGAGTTTGGCCTGGTCTCCGTAGGATTACGTCTCAAATCACCAGTGGGTTAGAATTATAACCCAAATGATCCTCTCCCACCTCGTGATCAATACTTTTTCTCCTCCTCATAACCGTGGTACCCTTCGACCCACTTTCAATTATTTCAATAAACGGGACACATTTGCTGCCTTTGGGAAAGATTAAATAATCACAATCAACCACTCAATTGTCATACTCATGTAGATAATAAATCAAATAAAAACAATATAAGTACTAAGTCGTTCTTACCCAAGGGACAGTATTCAATAACCCTTGTTCCACCACCACCTCTACCCCCCCCAACTGCCCGGGTCGCAAACCATCTCCCCTTTAAATTCTTCAACGTTTTATTCCCTTTTCACACCTTTTTTGAATGATACAAATGACATATTCAAGCTTTAATTGTGGTAAATAACCACTCGCCCAGGACCACTCGGTATAAGCATAATGAATCAAATAAGCTTAATAAGCAGTAGGTCGTGGTTTAAATCACTCACAAGCGTGAGTTGCTCTTCCTTTCAGATTTATTATTATCGCAGTGATCTTCCCCGGGTCCGGTGGATGCTTCTCAAGTGATATGGGCAGGAATTAGAACCCAAATGGCCTGAAGGGTAAGCACGCGTGCAGTACTGAAAACATGAAAATTTCAATTGGCAATTTTACAGCGCACAATTGCCCGGCTAAAGCTTGTTTGAATTTGTCTCCATTAGTATGGAGGTCAAGTTTCCGCAGTGAACCCGATTATGTAGGCTTTTTAAGTGGTTGTCTTGTCTGTTGTTGGTGGATTATAAACCATTTTAAAAGTTAAGAGTTGGTTCACTAGAAAAGGCTGGGATAGAACATTCTTGAATAGCTCAACCAAAAAAATCCGGTCCCTGAACTCTTTCCATGCTAGGAAATTCTGTATAGTTATAACACATAAGTCAGGAGATTTTGAGAGGCTCCTAAAGGTTTGCAGGTATTTGGGAAGCCATCTAAAAAACACCAACAAGGCTAGGGGGTTTTTGCACTCATTTACAGTTTTTTTCATGCTGATCTGAAATGCCCATGAAAATAAAGTGAAATATTTATAACAAAAATATGGACAAATTTCATCTTCACATTGTGGTAGTACAATAAAGTTGTCTTTTTAAAGTTTATTTAATTGAATGTGCTGTGAGTTGCCGGTTAGAAGTCCGATTCTAAATATTGCCATCACAACAAACAGTGTGCAGCGAGGGGTATAAATGGAACCGTGCTAGGTAGTTTCCTGGGCCTCGCCCACCAAGGACTGTAGCTGATAAAGATTGGCTGGTTGTGACTTGCTGCCAACACACTGTGGGGCAGCACAACCAGCGATAGGTTACAGGTTTCATTGAAAAACATCTTGCGGGAGACATTGTCTAGAAATCAAAGGACAGGTTCCGGCCAGAATTTGCTTGAGTCGTGGCTATCTTTAGCAGTTCAGCTTCACTGCCACAAAACAAATGAAACCACTGAAGCAAAATATATGGGCCAAAGGTGACCCAAAGTCCAGGGAAAGGGTTAGTAAATGAAGGAGAAGGAGGGAGAAGAGTGTTGGATGGAAATGGTTTGGGCTTTTAATGAAGTATTACACATTAAAACATTATTCCTCATGCTGCTTTTGTAGTGTTCTTTTAAGTATCATATTTAGTTATCCATTAATTCAAGAATTTGGGCTCTACTTTGTCTGCAGTTGAGTATAATTAAGCATAAGAATCACTTCGTGGAGAAAACCCCTTTCCAGTTAGAGGATGTTAAAATCGTTTTTAATGTATTGAAGGAGTAAGTGCATTTACTTTATGCCAAGCGTAATTGAGCATAGCAAGTTTTGAAGTGAGTGTTATCACAATGCAAACAAGTTTATTAAAGATATTACACCCTGTTTGAGGACTAATTTGTTTGATGAAAGTTATGAACGTAAAATCTTTTGAGGAGTTAGAAGATTAAATAATAAATCTGGACTATGTTTGAAAGGATGTTGTCGCTACTATGGAATCTGTTCTAGTTAAGAATTTCTATTATCTTAAAATTCAGTTTCAGAGCTAGAGATTTTTCCATTGTTGGGGGTCTTCATATATTACATGATAGCTGTTATTCCCTTTGCACAGTTCACATTTACAGGTAGAGGCTCATCAAATTGGCATCGAGAATAAATAAATGAGGGTGTATATAACAATGCATCACCTCTTTGCAAGGGTATTGGTTTGTTAACTTCGAGCTCGACCGAGTATAGATAGAGTTTACATATAGTCTCAGGGGTGGTGTTTATAGCTGACAAAGTGTGTGATATTCTGCAAGGCCTGAATAACATGGCCAGCAAATTACAAATATGAGAGCCTCAGAATTGCTAGCTTACATGTTGTGGGAAACTTCATTGTTGTAAACTCAAGGCCAATTTTTTCTAAAGTGTTACACGTACTTTGAAGGGGGTTGGTAGGGCTTAACATGGAGTCTTGCTGCCAAACCTTAAACACTTTATGTACAAGCAGTCCAATATCAATGGAAATATATTGTCCTGCTAGTTCAGAACAAAAAGTGTCATTTTTTATACCTTCATTTACCTGGAATTAGCATGAAAATGGTGCATATCGTTGAGTACAAACACACTGGCTCTCAAAGGGTTTGTCCTGGAAATGCCAGTGTTTTGTGAGGTTTTCTGTGCCAAGCCGGCTATGGACGGTACTGACTGGCAGATTAAACCTATGGAGATTACTGAATGCATTCCGCAAAAAGTGTGAAGTATTTGAAATGTGAAAACCGATTTGATGGTACAGCAAAATAAAGCCGTGGCATGCTTAGAATATTTCTTTGTGTTCTGTAAACGAACGGGAATGCAAAAGGCGTGCCGATGTACACCATACCCGCAATATCTATATTACTTGATAAATTACCATTTATATATATGCGTTTTATCCTGTCCGGTGTACGGGGTTGAGGGTGTGGATCTGTGCTACTGGGGCAACGTTGCCCTTTTCAGCACGCAATATAGATTGTTGCGTTTACATCAATTCTACCGCAAAAAGGTCACAATTTCCCACTTTCGCTACCATATTTGTAATTGGCATGGGGGAAGGAAATTATTCAAATGAGTACAACGTGCCGGGGGCCATCTGAGATTGTGTGGACTCATCGCCATGACAACTTGGAGTGGGAGTAGGGCGTAAGGCATACAATTTGACCATGTGCAAGTGTTTAACATATTAATTCATGGCATGACTTGGTATAGGGTTGTCATATGGCTCACCCTTTCATATGCCAAAGTATTAGCATTGCCGATTTCAATTTTCATGGGTATTTGACAAATTGCCATTTGAATGATACTTTTTACTGAGTCTTTGGTGAGTGTGAAGTTTTTGTTCCCACAAGGCTCGGGACATTGTCAATTTATAAGTGCTTTTAGTGAATACATTCCGGATCATATTTCGGAGAATTTCAATATTTCTATTTATCACAGCTGCTGTGATGTGATCAGGCCGAATCAGTCGCTTGTCGGAAAGTAATTTGTCTTGTGAACGCAAGAAGGTCGTAAGTGCAATAGCTGCCATTTGTCAGAAGTTCCCATGAAACTACTATTATTACAAGTCTTTGGTCAGTGGTTCTTGAAATGGTTCTTCAGGCAACACAGTCACCTACCTCCTCATACATGGCAGCACACAGTTGTATCACATGGCAGCTATTGCACTTATGACCTTCTTGAACTCACACAACAAATTGTTTTGTAGCCATGGCCTAAAATATATCTGAAATTCTGGGGCAGGCTCTTTATTTTAAGACATTTTTTTTTAAATGTGTACAACTTTACTACCAAGTTGCATATCAACATTAGGTTTTCAGTCAAATAAAGGAAATTTACTTAATTCCAAACTTAAAAAGGAAATTTTGATTTTGATTGACTTAAAGACTCATTAAACTTGATTGAACCACATATGATGTGTAATATAAAAAAAAGTGAGAATCGGAAGGAATAGACTGTAGTTGTCCACACAATAGATACCGTAATGCCCTCAGTGGATTTCTGTTCCTGCACACCTGCTTTTAGAAATCTTTCAAATTTTGAATAGCTAACTTGAACTGATTCATTTCTTTTTTTTTCACAGATTTTGGGACGATTGGATGAGGAATCCAGACCAAAGAAAAAACAGAGCCTGTATACGACCAGAAATATCTAGAACAGATACTTTTGGTAAAATAGGTGTTAGCAAGTAAGTGATAAGATAACTACAGTTCTTGCAAAAGAATCGTGGAACATTCCTGCTGCGTACGTAAAGCGTTCGGTGTAAAACACAGCGTACATGCTTACAGCTCATTTAGATACTGTGAAAATATGTCCATCAGTTGCTACCACATTGCTGCATGTGTTCCATGATGGAACACTTTATTTGCAGGAACTGTAAATGTTGTTTAAAGGTCCATGGCCCGATCGCTAATAGCCTCGTCCCCAGGGACCCCAGATTTTACCGGAAGTGGTCTAAATTTTGATATCAGAAGGAAACTACTATTTTTCTCATTTACCCTGTGAAATCTTGGGGCTAAATGATGTTTAGTTTGGATGTTATGAGCAAAAATGTGCCCCTTTTTGGTCGACCAACATTAATTTTACACAGTACTCTATGGGGATTGCAAAATCACGTTTTTAGCTCTCGCATCAAAACGGGTTGAAATATCCGCACAAAACTTTACAAATGGGGTTTTGGGGTGAAGGCCATTCTGTCAAGATGAAAAACTTATAGACTTAAATCGGGCCATCCCCCTTTAAGGAGTCTTTAATATCACCATAAGCATGTGAAGAACTGGCTCTTTAGTATACCATGGGCTAACTTTATAACATCTGCCATTGTCTGGGAAAATGAATGAATTCTGCCATATGTTACAAGTTACAACTGCTTTAGAGATATAATGCTGTTTATTGTTATACAAAGCAGTGGTGGCACACAAGATTTAAAATAAAACTGTAAAATAAAGTGTTGTGCATCTGAATTGGTACTAATTTACTCATTAAATTGTCTCTGCTTTTTTTGTCTGAAGTTAGACCTGGTCCAATTTTTTGTGCAACATTTTAAAGTAAGTAAGCTCAACAAACAGTTTGTACCATTCACCAAAAGAGAGATCTATATGTATCTAAAGAAAGTAAAGTAAGTTGTTAAGTTAAATCAGTTGCTCATTTCAAGCTATAGTAGGTTCAACCCCTCGTGTCACCTTTCCTGTACTATTCATGAGGAATGGGCATGAATGAGGGGCATGTGCAGGGGTGGAAAATAAATTCCCACGTTAAATCTATGAAAAACGTGGTCCGATAGCAGAGAAAACCAATTCTATGCTTAATGAATCAATTTATGCTTAATGAAAGCATTTTCAAGTTACTTAAGCACATTTACAGTACATTAAAACTTCAAACATTCTGACTAATCATATTTGCTTCAGTAATATTCATTGGAACAGGTGGGTGACTGTTAATGACTGCCGTGTTTGGCTACAAAGGAACCACAATAGTCTTTGCACCTCTCTATGTAAAAATTTGTCAACATGAAAGGCCAGCTAGATTATCTTAGTTTGTTCTTGAAACAGGTTGGATGAATCGGGGCCACATATTTCTTTTTCACCGCCTCCTCTCCCAAACTAATCGGCACTGTCCAAAACTTTCCTTGGCGTGACACGATGTGTTTAATCTACTATAGTTATGTTCCGTGCTCCCTCTGCAGTGTTGAGTGGTATTTCTTCCAAAGAGAATCCTGTAAAACCCGAATAATACAAACAACACGCGGATTCGTGTAGTGTAACCCACTACTTCAGCTGTTAATGGGTATTGAGCTCCACTCCAGGCTAGACGTGGTGAACCAATTACAATATTAGGATATAGGACTATGAAAGGGTTGTAAAGTAACCAGTTCAATGGGTGCATGGTAGAGCAATATATTTAGAAGGCATATATTATGTAGTGTACTCTACCAGTAGTCCTGTGTGACTGAAAGGTATCAGCAGTAAATCCTACCTATAGCTAGAACTGCCTCTGGAATATCCCAGCAGGTACCCGAGCACCTCTTCTATGGTTGCTTAGTAGGCCAAACTTTTGACCTATAGAGGGTGGCATCATTTCATTTTTCAAGGATAAAATATATGTGATAAAAAGTGAAAGGTGGGTAAAACTACTACAGTATTGCCTTAATAAAGCCACAATCAGTAATTTTTTCCTTAATTTTAACATGCCCATTTGTCTCTAAATTTACTAGTGTTAGGTCTTATTAATTAAGACCTTATATTACTGTTTTTGTGCAAAACATCAGACACTAAAGCATTTTTGAAGCGGCGTTGAAGGTGCCATTTACGACAGTTTCTTGATGAAAAAAGTCGATCCCCACAACCTTTAGAAAGTAAACAAGTGCATGAAAATTGTCACTTCTTGACAAATACAGCATGTTAAGTTAGCCGCTTTGTAGGTGTTCTTACTGTTTATATTTTAAAGAAAATCACTGAGAGTGGCCCTAACGCTGTTCTCGTTCTAGCCTATCTCTAAATTCAGGTTGTTTTTCATTATCTTTCAGGAAGAGTACGATGAGGCTTTTAGGAAAGAAGTCTACAATGCACCGGAAGTGAAAATAAGCGATTTACAGAAATCTAGAGTTTCAGGACACTCAGCAGTAAGGTTAACATATTCTACCAAAGAAAATTTCAAATCTATGGCCAAAGCATTAGGAATTATGAATGATTTTAAGGTGAGTGGATCTTTATTACTTCAGAGACTATGCAGGTATTTTTATTTAGGCCAAGAGAAAATGAAAAATTTTGAGATGCTTGCATTTCCAAACATTTACCAGTACTCTTAAATGTACATCCATACAGGACAAAAAATGGCCGACAGACACACCCGTTTGGAATTCTCATTTATTATGACAAAACCAGAATAAAACAAATATCAACGGCAACACACTTTTGACAACTAATTTGGATTATTTATTCCACTAACTTTCTCCTGTGTAAATTTTACGAAATTTCAATGCAGGCAAATATGATTTTTCTTAAAAATCTAGTTTAACATGTCTCTCTATGGAGAATGGCCATAGAGAGGGCGCTATAACATACAAAATATATATCAGGATTCCCACAATGGATTTTTCTGATTTTTGCAGAGGTAATAGCTCTTGCATGTCCCTACTGATATCAGTTGTCAAAATTGTGTTGCCAATGCTTAAAATTGTTCAAAAAATAAAATAGGTGATTTGCATGGGGTCAAGCAGCTATGCAGACCAAGTTCTCCTTTGCTATTTCTATGTTTAAACTTTCCTCAAAAGATTGGGGAACTCACAGATGTAGCATATTATTTTCTGCATTTTAAACCTGGAAAAATCAAAAACAAAGAAAAACCAAGCAGTGTATCTTTCATCTTCATTCCTTTTTTGTCTTTTCTCTTTTCAGTCTGGTGTACCAAGAGCCGGATATTTAGGAGTAGTTAGCTTCATGTACAATCAACGTCGTGTCTATCTAGCGCCCCCTAGGAACTGGAAAGGTTACGATCCAAAATGGAGCTAACGATTGTTGTAGTGATTAGGAATCCTTTTACTGTATTCAGTGAATTTTAAACACAAATATACTTCACATTTGCATGTTTACTGTCCTTTATTAACCTTATTAAAAGCTTTGTATATAAGAAGAGCTAGGTATATTTTTTTTTTTCATTTGTCATGATACTTCTTTTCACTTATGTAATTTTTTTATTGTTAATAGTATTAGTATTATTGGTGAAGTCACTAAAAAATTTCATGCTTCATGTATGGGCTATAAGTTGTGTGCTAATGTACATCATGTGTTCTGTGACCAATGGTTCATTTGTTTTTTAAATCTCCAGGTAGTTCATTTTACTAGAATCTTTGCAATCTAAAATGCCCAAATTTGTGG
This sequence comes from Ophioderma brevispina, assembly GCA_023653785.1. Taxonomy (NCBI): domain Eukaryota; kingdom Metazoa; phylum Echinodermata; class Ophiuroidea; order Amphilepidida; family Ophiodermatidae; genus Ophioderma; species Ophioderma brevispina. The sequence goes on along the minus strand of JAMKCH010028890.1, from coordinate 19,087 downwards.
GTTTCAGAGAACCTGTGTGTGGACCCTCTTGAACTCCGCCTATCCCAGAAGTCAATAAAGTCACCTAAATATGGCCCGGTGACATCAATATTCCTGGGCGTCATTTGCAAACCCTAGGTGCCCAAATTTGGTGGGTCCATAAAAACTTTGTTGTACTTTTAAACTCCAAGCTTACTCCAAAAGTTAATGAGTGTAACCTAAATTGGGCCCTTACAGTATTGTTATTGTGTTACAAGTTATGTTTTTTTCCTAACCAAGGGGCAGGCTGGCCAAATATCCAAGGCCTTTCAATCAGGGAATTGTATTTAGTCAAAATATTGTTCACATAAGTTCATTCTTTCTATTGAAAGCCAAATGCATTTTTTACATTAATATTGTAGATTGTAACATTTTTACAGGTATGCTAAATTGGTACCATAACTGGGTAGCATATTAGTCCAATAATCGTATGATTTGACCCCACACAAATTTGCAACAGAAACAATTTTGGTGTTAATATTACTCTGAAATAGTCAAGGAAGAGGTAAGATAGTTATAAAAGAGGTTTCTACCACAAAATCACCTTAGTGGAACATGTAGAAAATAAGGGGGCAAAAGCGTTTGTACAGGGTGTTTAAAAAGCAATGTGGAGATTGGTTCGAATTGATTTAAATGATGTACAATTTATTGGGCTACTCCTAAGGTTTAAAAAACAAAGTATTAGTTTGCCCTATCTCGCGTGATAGTTTTAGTACAATAGGCTCAAACAGTTCAAGTCATCCGGGGTAAAATTCATAGAATGGTCCAATTTTTATCGGACTGGTTGTAAACACTGTTAAATTGTCCCACTTAGATAAAGTAAAATGTAAATAGCTTCTTTGTTAACACGTTTATATTAGAATGACAGAAGGCTATGACTAGTGACATTCCCCATGACCATGTAGACCCCCGGTCACATTTTGCATTCCAATTATGCAGCAAATCTATAGATGGTGCAACCATATATTTTCGGGTTCTGTACCATTAGAGAACAATTTGACACCATTTTTATAATGAAACGGGATTATAATCTGAAAAATTACCCCCCATGGTTGACCTGAGGCATATTTTTGACTCTAACTATTGAAATACAAACCTGCAGATATGGCAAACATACTTTTTTTTAATCCTGGAATGGTAATACGAACATGTTGGCTACTTTTCGACGCGTTTTGATACTTTTAATATTTTGGACCCCTGTATAAACCTTACCCCCTAAAAAGATATGTTCACTCGACCTTTGATTGTAGTAGACTTTGATATGTTGTTTGTAAAGGTATTCTTAAAACATTCTGTTGGGAATTGATTCTGGGTTGCAATTAGTGTTGGGTCAAAGGCAGCATTCATTCTATTTGGACTGGCCTAATACTGATAATTTGGCAGTAAGTTTAAACAGGTAGAGCTCATCAATTACGTCTAAAATTACACCCACACTTTATAAATGAGTGTTTCAAAAGTTGGATAATAGTCACAAAATATAATTCAAAATATTGCCTACTTGGGGGTTATTTTGACATTCTACTTGATTTAAAGATAATATTTTTTTAGTATTTATGATATCTAGGGGAAGCTGTGAGTCTAACTTTGGTGAAGTTTAATTGAAAAAAAATAAGTAACAGAGGAAGCTAGATAAGCCATTTAAAAAAGTAAATCATTAAAAAGAGTCAAGAGGGAATATTAATGCCAACATCCCTCGAGTGAGATCAGTTATGAAGCCATGCCATTTGTAACTTGCCAATAAATGACTCTCTTTTTCAAGTTGCCCTGTTTTAGAAAGCGAACAAAGAAATGCGAATGTGAAGTATAACTGTGTCCAGTTTTTGTAATCACTTTACGTCATATCCTCACTTAGTGGGAGCAATGCAACGACACATAATGAAATCAATGTGCTCTTCTTTTTTATCGAAAAAAAAAAGTGAGCCCAATTGGCCTCAAAAAGTTTTTTTCCAATGGGGGGGGTGGGGGAATTATTTTGTAAGTTAACCAAAAAAAAGGAGGGAGAAAATGAACACCAAAAGACTTTCCTAAATTATTATATCTGCATTTCCCTGTGAAGTGGTGCTGTGTCGACTGTAATATTGCCTATTTGTATGTAAACAATCAAACTTTTTTATTTTATTTTATCCTCGTATGTTTACTAAACAGCACGCCTTTTTATGCCACAAGTTTGGTATTTGCTACGTGAAATATGTAACTCAGTAATTTTGATTATGGTGCAAAACAAACAAAAACCAATAAAATATAATAAAACGTCATATTGATAACAATATTTTCTAAAAACAATTTCAAATGTGGTTTTATTACCATGTTTGAAAAGGAATGGCAAACACATTGGCCTGAAGGAAAAAAAGGTTTGTTTAAATAGGATTGTAGAAAAATTCTTCTTGATTGTGTTTTGACCCACTCTTTTTGTACGCACGACATTTTTTTTTCATTTTGCTTGACAACTAAATAAAATTTGAAAAAAAACACCAAATCTGGTACACTAGAGGCTATGCAAAAGCAACACAGGTATGTGAGACAAACTGTTTTTTTTTTTTTTTTAAGTATGTTTTTGTGGGAGAGCGTGGTTTAGTGGTTAGGGTGCTTGCTTATGGCGCAAATATACCAAAACAAATCCCGGGTTCGAATTCACCGGTGGGTGGGGGGCACTGCTGGGATTCTCGGGTGCTCAATTCTGGATTTATTTAATCTGTATACGAGCATTGATTAAATCTACAGAATACCGCTCTCCTCCATGGTTCACTTGGAATTGGGGCAAATGAATCATGAAAGCATCCCGTCCTTCGGAGGAGGGGACGTTTAAGCTGTCGGTCCGTGTACAGAGAGCAACAACTGTACATGTACATCGCAGTCGGGTCGGAAATAAGAGGGGTGTGTACCCCTGAATGTTCCCAATCCGCCCCAGTTTCAAAAAAACGCGGGCCATGTAAGGAGGTCCGTTAATCATAGATACACGCGCGGCCCCGGATTACAGCTACACTAGCTGAACAAATACTGACACCACCACTAGAATACGAATGACTTGTGGACACGAACGAACGAACGAACATGAGGACAAACTATATCGGAGGGGGAATTTTATTATTAAGTCCCTCATAAGATAACAGAAGTAGGCTTGGAAATGTCGTCCACATATTGACATCTTTGCTCTAGAAAAAAATGACTCTTCCTTGCTGCAACTAACAAAGCAAAATAATGTACTACTTTCTTAGAGTCATGTACACCAAAATTTTAAAGTTGTTAATAAACACCAGCCACAATTTATGCTTTTGATAAAAATGGAATCTTTAACAGCGAGAGCTAGACAGGGAATTTCCACTAGTAGAATTGATGGGGGTGGATATTTTATGAGGATCGTAAGATGAGAATCAAATGTACAGTGTTAATTTTGGTTATAATTGTTGCAAATAAGGTTGGGGAAGCAATAATTGGCCACGATAAAGCACGGTGAATGAAATCCAGGACCACCGTATTTGACAATGATACTAACCTCTCTTTCAGTGGCAAAAAATTCTTGAAATTAGAGCTCTCTTTCTATCAAAATTTTTTCGAAAAAATTCTTAAAATTGGCAGGACTCCTCCAAGCTACTGAGAGGTCAGATTGATAACTTTGACATAAAAAAGGACCATTTTAAGTGCTTGAAATGTCAGCCGGTGCTGAGCTGTCCTACGGTGACAGTGTGTCCCAATCAAGTGTAAACTGTTGTTAACCCAGTATACGCATCAGTAATATTGCCAGATGTCAACGGTTCATGTACAATTTGACTTATTAAATATTGCAAATAGGTCATAAAGGTTGTGTAACCTTTGACTTAATTATTGATGGTAATAATGTATTTCACACCAAAAAAAATTGGAAAAAAGGGGCAGAGGTCATATAACAAATCGCCATTAGATCCAGAGAATTACTATTTGTTGGGTGACTGCAGGAACGAATTATCGTCATGGTAATTAACTCAGTTTAATTAAGTGGTTGGCTTAATTCAAGAAATGTATTATAAACATATCAGTTATTGTTTAATTCTCTACATGGAGGCCACTGTGTGAAAGTATATTGGTGACTGAGCACAACACATTGTATTATTCTATACAAATAAAATATTCCTATCATTTGATTGTTGGCTTACTAATCATGTGACTAAGACTTTCCTGCTATTTCACTAATTATTTCATGGCAGGGAAAAATTATTGCCCTGGGATTGATGTCATGCCAGGGCAATGGTACCTTTATATAGCAAATTTTACCTCCGTCAGCATATTATCAATAACCCAACCTCTGCCAGAGAGATTATTTTTATGTATTATATAAAACATATATTGACTGCTCAATATTTGTGAAGTGGTCCAAAATACCTGGAGACTAAGAGCTTATTTTCCACAATCTTCATCTCGGGGAAAATATTAGACCCACAGTCTCCAGTCACCTCGGGTAGATATTTTGCACCATTTCCCTCGTGAACAGGGCCACAGCAAACAACTCTTGTATATCTGGAAGGCATCACTTGGGTGTACATACACAGCCAAATTCCCCACCTTGATGTAGAGCATTTGGTAGGAACTCTGTAGTCACACCCAAATTGACTACCATCTCTCCAGCTAAGAGCCTTTGAAGAATCTAGCTTATGGTGTACCTATGCTCTGTCCAGCTCGAAGTACGAAGTAGCAACGCGGGTGTATACATTGTGCCGACGTCGTCACTTCAGACTTTAGACAATACAAAGTATAGTAGTCACCTCTCAGCCTTCCGGTAGGTATCTACTAGGTACACAATAGGTAGCCAACTATGTGTGCCAATCAGTTACAAGAGAGTAAACTCTGAATGTCGACCAGAGGTGACATGTTGAATCAAATGCATACTGTACAAGTGGTTATGTGGTGGTGACTCCAGGTACCTCCCACATTAGGTACCTCCCACTGGCACTACATAGTAGATACTACACTCTCAGCTTTGGATTTTTTGGCCACCTGGCGGCTATCCAATATGGAGTTAAATTGTGGTGACTCATTAGACCATCAGCTGTGTATTTCAAAGGACACGCTCTACTCTCTACCTGGTAGAGTGTCTATGCTTATGTGCATGTATAATGTTGGTATCTATGTGACGGGTACTCTGTAGTTACACATATAGTATACATGGAGTACCTGCTACAGGAATCTGGCTGTGTAGATGTCATTGAGTACAGCAAACTGTCTAGTTTTGTTACTTGAGTCAGTGCCACTTGAGACAGGGTGACCAACAGGGACTGGGGAAATATTACCATCGCTTGCTCCAGACAGTGGTACATATTTGTGTAACTATTCAAATACATTTGAGCTGAAGATAGCTTTTATATTCAAGATTGTCTTTCTTTGGATTCACTTGACATCTTTTTGTTTGTGTTTGTTTGTTTCAAGTTGTTATAAAACATGTTATTTGTACTTTATACTTTAAGGCATGCAATGTTAAGGTAACAATTATATATCTTTGGAAGGGATTCTCCATTTTTTCCTCGTTTTATAATTTGCTAATGTGGTCATTCTTTTGCTTGCCTTGATTAGTCTTTACAAACAGAAACCCAAAAAAGGATGGTTTAGACTAATGAAAATGATGGAAAGAATGGATGACCTATCCATGTTAAAGTTTCTACTTCATTCCATTTGTGATATTTGTTTTTCAATCTCAATGCTAGTGATTAACCTCATGTTCACTACTGAATTGACTCAATTTGATTGGTTAATTTCGTAGGATTATATGATGTAACCAGCCAATCAGAGGAATAGTAAGAAATGCTTGAAGGTACATACAGATGTAGGTCTATTTTGATTGGTTACTCAGAGGAGTTTATCATACTATATCATGTAATGAGCCAATCAGAGATACTGTACGAAAAGTTGTCCCCAGGGGTTTAACATGGTGAATTTGGAAGAGGAGGTGAATGACATATATCCATTATATTGTGTGTTATTAAGGGTACAATACCAAATGATAATTGTGTCCTTATGGGAATTTCAAATGGCATTAAAATTCCAGTTCGAGTTTCCATAACCTGACCCTTCTGACATACTTTTTTCTGACACACTTATGAATTTGGAAACTCTTCACGAAATAAAGCACAGATTTATTCCATTAAGGTTTCCGAATTCATAAGTGTGTCAGAAAAAAGAGTGCCAGATGGGTCAGGCTATGGAAACTCCCTATTCCAGTTGCTTGTTTATGTTATTGTTATTTTGGTCCATTTCTGAGGGAAACTTGGAGTATTTTTTGTCAAGTTCTTGATCAAAGTGTCACACCTAAGCCTAGGTTCTTTGACACTTGGTCAACTTCACGTGTACTTACCATTCACGGGGACACAGTAACAAGTACAATAAATAACAAGTAATTTATGTAAACAAATGCCATTGTTACCTGTAATGTCTATGTATACTAGTTTCTGTATCTTGAAGTTTCCCATTTTTTTGTCAAACATGTTATAGCAAATTTATTAAGATTTGGTTTGTATGATGAAAGGCCCTACGTAATAGGGAATGAATTTCAAAAGGTAATACTACTGTGTGAACAAGTGAGTGTGTGAATTGTAATCAAACTCCTAGGCTGGTATTTGAAAGGGAGTCAAACTTTAGACCTGGTTTAAACCAGGGTTAGTCCTACATGAGACCTTTTTTCCTTTCTCATGGATGGGCCGTTTTGACCCATCCATGAGGAATTTTCTCACCCGATACATTAACTTTCACAGTATTTTGAAAGGAAAAAAGGTCCACTCCTCTAGGACTAACTCTGGTTTAAACCCAGTTCTAAAGTTAGACTTTCTTTTGGAATACCAGCCCTACTGTAGATTGATGGTATCATCAAATTGGCTATTCCATTTGTAAGTCATACACCCCCTGTGCAAGACTTTACCTAATTCTACTACAGAGGGAGTGAGTTGGGCTGTTCTGCTGGAATCTGTAGTCCCCCTGTGGAAGACCTGACTAGTCTTATATGGTGGAGTGTGAATTTCAAATGTAGTTTAACCCAGTGGGCTATTTACTTTAAAATTCATACTCCCCTGTGCAAGACTTGACCTAAATCTTCCCCAGGGTGGAGCAGATTTGAATAGCCCTATGAGTGCAAGAGAGGTTTTCTGGAAGTGTGCATCAAGAAAAAGAGCATTGAATACATTTGCAAAAATGCCAACATGGTGTTTCCATAATGCCGAGTCATTTCTCAGGCATTGCTCAGAAGGGATGTTGTTTGTATCAAGCCTTCAGATTGGGGTAAAGTCCTGTGCACAAATTCTCAACGATAGCTTCTGGGGCAATGGAGTAAGGTAAACTATACTTTGTTCGGTCTCGAATTTGGAGATGACGTCATGACGCGACTTTGCATTCGCTCTAGCTTTTAGATTAATGTGCCACCTTTGTTTGCGTGCATAAATGCTGCAATTCCAAGGTCGACGCGTGCGTTTCTCAGGTGCAAAACCTAACACGCGCAATGACGTCACCCCCAAACTTGAGATCGAACAGAGTATGAGAAGTTACTGTTTGCCATGCTCAGACAGTAGGTGTTCAGGTGTAGGTTCCTAGTGATTTGAAGATTAGAGGTTTAATTGGTGGGATATGGCTGATAGAACAGCTTTAAATTCCATTCCAACTTGCAATGTTTTTGTCAAGAACAGAGATGTTTCCTTCCCATTTCTTGCTGCTGTCATACTCATCCAATGAGGTCATTGGGGGGGCTTGGGTTTGGAGATCATACCCATTAAGAACATAAATTATTATCATCTCCTTTAGTATTAACTTGTTTCTACAGGAGCAGCTACTGCATAAACCTCTCTTGCATTCACTTGACCAATTGCTAGGCATAGCATAGATGTCTTTGTGTATGATTTACAAGATCTCTCTCTCTCTCTAAACTGATTTCAAAAATTGTTTGGAGTTCTGCATTATTTTGCTCTACAGGACCATTGCAATGGTTAAGAATGTAAGTGAGCCATGATATTTGGCTATTCCATATGAAAACCATACTCCCCTTCTGGAAGTCTACATGAATCTCCCACAGAGGGGGTTGTGTATTTTAAATTAAGTTGTCATATGAGCTGTTCCAAGTGGAATTTGTACTCCACATGTAGAAGACTTCATTGGAGCCTTCGGGGAGGGGGGTAGTTCAAATATAACATATGAAGTTTTAAGAAAAATAAAAGTACTAAATGTATGTTGATGGATGTTTTAAATCCTGAATAATGTCCATTATCATTCCATCCCAGAAAGGTTGATATTCTGGTTAATTTAAGAGTGTGGTGTGGTTGTGGTGGTGGTGGTAGTAGAAGTGGTGGTTGTGGTGGTGTGGGTTTGTTGTTGTTTTTATTTTGCTATTATAGAAGAACAATATATTGAGTTCAGTGACAGTTGGTTAGTGCATTCTTACCTTTTAATTGCACAATCTCTTTCACTGCAACTGTAAAATTTGTTTTGCTTTTCCAAATGTTATTTTTATTTTATCTTGTATTAGCAGTTGTAATATTTTGTTTGATTTCATTTGAAATAACAGAACAGTAATGTCAATGGAAAGTTCTTTTAATGAATACTGACTTTGTATCAACTACTTTTAATATGCTGAAAGGGAAAATTGTGTAATAAGGGATCCAACAAGTATCCACATTTTTAAATTGACTTAAGGGAGTTTATGGTGATGAGTAGGTATGACTCAAAGCAGATTGAATTGTTCTCGTGAAGGTTTTTTAAAAATCACCTTGTAAGACTTTATTGAAAGTTGTAAAATTCTTTTTAACATTTAAGGTACTCAATATATATCCTTATTCCCTTGCTGAGGAAACAATATTACTAAGGCTGTCGATTCTAAACGTTTAAACGCCAGCCGGCCGTTTACACGGATAGTAATATTGCAGAACGGTTAAACGCAAAGCTTACTTTCATACCAAAAGTTCGCAAATTCAATAAAGAAATCCACATTTTTCATCAGTAAATTGCAAAATGAGTACAAAATTCTTTATAAAGTCCCATCTGTCACAATTTTTTATGCAATAACAAGTTAAAAATGTCTAAAATAATAGAAATCAGCACAATTTTTTGAGTATATTGCGCCGCGCGTAGTCGCATTTACCGAGTTACCAGGCACTGCCACTTAATTCCGGGTGACGGGCTTGCTGAAGTACGGCTTGCCGAAGTAGCCAATCCACGCACGCTGTACTATCGCTCTGCATCTGCCAAAATCAAGATGGGCGCACAAACCATGCACGATTGCCGATGTGGAGAACTTTCACCATGAAAGTCAACTTTTACAATAACATTTTACGTAAAATATGTTGACCATTTATTGTAATAATAAAACTGACACCTTGTCTAAGTTAGCAACTTTTAAGATAATTTGACTGCATAAAAGCAAAGCTAACCGGCGATTGCGTCGGCTCGCCTGCGTTTGATGCCGACTGGCAGTGAGGTTTATCTCGCTAGGCATCCGTTTAAAAAACGTTTAAAACGCCCGAAAATTTTTCCGTTTTACACGTTTAACATTAAACGGAAATCGACAGCCTTTTAAATATTACCATTATTCATCACTGCATGATTCTAGTAAATTTGTCCAAGTTTTTAATTTTTTCACATTCACCGTAGCTGTAAGACCTCAAACATAAACCTTTGTTTTTTGAGATCTGTCATCACTAGTGTTCAAGAAACATGGCGAGTATGGAGCATAGTGTGTACCCTTATGGGCGATTGGAAGATTCAAGATCCTTATATGCTCCCAGAGTACTGATATGGCAAATATGAGGGGGGACACACGAGCTGCTCGATTTGGGCAATTGGGGATTTCCAAACTTATTTGTGGAATTGCACGTGATTTCCTATGGCAGTCGCCGGTCCCGAGACATTGTAAAATCGTCTCTTAAACCTTTGTTCAAGAGATCTTAGTTATATCATGATATTAAAGAAAACAAGGCGAACTCGTATTTAAGCTATGCGTAAAAATGTCCCCTCGCGATTCGCGATCACTAACATGCGATAAATGCATGAAACACCCCACCCCCTCCCCAAACAACCCCGCAACACCCACCCCAACACCCAGCAAATCCAACCCAAAAACCCCCGCAACACCCAACCCCCTCCCAACACCCCAAAATCCCAAAAACTCCACCCCATCCCCCACAAAACTCTGCATATCCCACCCCCAACCCCTCCTCTTAACAACCTAACCCACAACTCCCCGCAACACCCACCACCCACCCAAACCCCGGAAACCGACCTCCCCCTTCCCAACACGCCACTCCCCTCCACAACCCCCGCAACACCCTACCCCCTCCCAACACCCCGGCCCCTCCCAAACACTCCACCCCTCCCTAACAGCAAATGCAACACCCCACCCCCTCCCCCAACACCCCGCCCATAACATAACCCCCTCCCAACACCCCTATGGCATTGTAGTCTAATTGTAGCGAAGAGGAATTTTGCCTATCCGACGTACGTTTCAGAGATACAACAAGTGCGCATATTTAATTAGCTCATTTGCATACCCTAAGCCGCTGGCTGAATATCACATACTTCAAATTGCAAAGAGATGTGGCCCATGAAGGTTTCAAAGGCAGCACAGGAATTTTTGAGTATCCAATGTACAGGGTCAAAAATATCGCAATTACGCTGATTTGCATATTAATTAGCTCATTTGCATAACCTTCCAATTTGCCCACCTACACCCAAAATCTAATCAAGGTAGAACTCTTCAGCCCGCTTTCTTCCACTAAGGTACATCATCGGCTTACGGCACTCCAGAAAACTCGTACAGGGCTTGCAGGAAAATTTTTTTTTAAAATTCTTAATGTATAAGCTACTTAATTAGCATATTTTACGCCCACCAATCTAATCAGGTCGAGAACTCTTATAACCCGCTTCGTTCCACCAAGTTAATCATTGTTGCCTTACGGAAACTCCCGATCGAAATCGTAAAACATGGGTGAACATTTTTATAACGGACGGACGGGCGAACGGACGCTTGTCATTTTATAGTCCACTTTCCGAACTCGGTTCGGCGGGGACAAATATTGACTAAAAATCTGATCGGGTTAGTGGATTATTAACCCCGATGCAAAATCGTGTTAATTTCAAATAGCAGTCATTTAGATTTAAATATCGTGAACCAGGCCTAGTCTTTTTTAGCAGTCTGTGTGTAACGTTCGATATGCGTAGAGCGCCTCCGACGTGATTTGAAAAGGACTAGCACCGGAAGTTGATGCCGTTTTATCTTGGATAATATGCATGGAGTAATACAGTGGTGAATAAGGCAGTATTGGTAAAATTGAGGTATCCTTTAAAGCACAAGTTCTAATTATGTTTACAGACTTTCCCAATCCGCCATCACAGGGAATATGTCATACCATAGTTGACAGGTTCATGCTGATTATGTACACTATTAAACAAGTAATTGAGTTTGTATTTTATCATTTTGATCATGGTTCAGAATCCGGTTAGTGTGAGCCAGGTGCCTGGAAACAATCGTTTTTTTGGAGTCACACGCTTCAGTTATATATCATGGTTACAATCACACTCTGGACCTAAATCAATTTGTTTGAAGTTGAACAGGGAAGCAAAGGCTCAACAATTATAAGGTGGATTTATCGTCACAGTATGCAGTCAACTTAAACGGCCCAGATAAAAATTCCTATATAATCCATACCATTTCTTTACATAAATTTGCCATTGTTACAAAAAATATATAAAATCAGCTAAACCATGGCTGAGAGCCACATTATATTTTGTACCAAGAATTGTACCAAGACTAGTTGTAGTTAACCATTTGTATACCATTTTTGGAGGCTAGTAAATTAGAGCACATTTAAGAATCACAGGGATATTCCAATTTGGATTCGCACACCCTCTGTTGGAGGCACGGACATATTTCTAGACATTGATCAAGTGTCAGAGGGAATAATCAGATGGATTCCTGGCATAGCAGACAGGATTTTAGTCAGGCACAGATGTTAAAATTTATTGTGAAAACAAAATTATTTCAATTAGTAGATTGAGAGTTTTGAAATTGAAAAGTTGTCATGGAAATTGTGATGCATGATGCATGGAATTTCATCTGAATTATACAAAAGCCCTGTCTCCAAGTATGCAGTTCATTTGTTGTGTGTCAGTAGACCAGTCCTTGCCATAGATTTTTGTCCTCTGCAGATGATGTGCTGATTACAAATGGAGTATCCCAACAAAATGTCTTCCAATTTGGTTTTCTACTGCCGTGTGTAAATTGCCATTCTTATATATCATAGCTAAGGTAATGTACCAGTCCAGGCTGTCCCTTACTGACTATTAAAGGTGCAATCCCTGATATCCCATTTGGGCCAACACCTTAGGCAAGGTGCCCTTTGTAGGTGCTTTGGAAAGCTGATATCAGATTTAGCAGTGACCATGGAGTGTGTCTGCCAATGAAATTTGAACATTGCCAAGATCAGCCATATTGAAGCAGTGCTCATACTACTGACTAATGCTCTTTACTCTGTGTCATTCCACTTGGGGATGAATTCAGTATTCTGCCACCACATCCTTCAACATGCAGTTTATTCCGTTGAGGCTGCCGAATTCATAGGGTGGTGGCACAATTCTTTCTTAGACTTGTCAATATTAAACCTGTGGGGAGCAAGCAAAGTGGTCTAGTGATACTTAATTCTCATGTGCTCCTCTCCACCCAGGGGTATTAATAGGTACCGGCTGAGTAGGTAAAACAGACTTGTTGTGCGTGAAGAGTGGCAAACCTCTACAGCTAAATTACACAGAGTCATCTGGCACAAACAACTAAGAGAGATGGGCACTCTGCGCACGAGCTTAGCTTAGACACTTTACCTTTCTACTTGGAAAATGTTACGATGAGTTTGCGATTTATTCTGTATTGAAATATTTTTTCCACCATGGAATATGCATGTCGTTGGGTCTTAAGTATCATTTAAGTTTGGTTTTAGTTACCTGCTAACATAAATGCAGTGCAACTGTCAGTGTGTGCCAAAGCTTACTCAGTAATACCATCAATCAATACATTATGCCCTAGAATTTGTGTTCAGGCTAACATATGTGATAAGGATACTCTATTTGGGCTGAAGCATAAAGTGACATCATTGCATTTGGTGACATCACATTGTCCTTCAAGAAGAATGGCGTACAAGCAGTGATTGCACCTTTAAAGCACTGTTATTGCAACATGTATCTAGTGTGATATTTCCAATGTAAAAAGAGTGTTTATGTGCCCATTACTACGTCCTCAAAATAAACTTGAGTATCATTTCCACTCTGCCTGTATTTAAAGGGAAATGAGAACATACAAATTCCACTTTCCCTCTTAATTTTATTATTGCATGTAAATTTTTGTAAAGAAGAAAATGCTTATGAAAACAATGCTCAATTTTATAATTTCAAATGAATATGCCACAAAGTATGTCCAATTTTTGCTTCTTGTATGTGTGTATCATTATATTAATTTTATGTAAGACAGAAATGGATCTGTCTCTTACGTACATGTGCTCTGTGTGTGATGTTATATAACTTTGAATTTTATTGTAAATGTCACTGCAGGAATTTCCTTCTACTTGCTTTGCTTGAGGGTGAGATTAAAAAATTGTTACTGAAATAATTGCTACATAATTGAATGCATTGTAGAAGGTTTTTATTGGGGTTGGGGGAGGTTACTCTGGTTTGGTCATCTTCTTATCATGTCCAAACACAGTGTTTCTCAAATATGGTCTAGCCGGAGATGGGTACAATGTCTGGCTACTTCACTGAATTCCACAAGATCCTTGTCTGTGTATTTTTGCTCCAACAGTGGGCAGACCAAGAGATGTTCCATTGTCTGCAGTGCTGTTCCACAACCACAGGTAGTGTCCTGTCCTGCTTCCAAGTAGCCCCACTTCTGCAAGGAAACCTTAGATTCTTCACTAGTATCTTTGTAACATTGCAATTTGTACCGCAGTGTGCAATCTGTGCATACTGCATAGGGCACAGATTTAGTAGGTACTCTGTGTGGGTGCGGTCTCTGTATATCAGGGAGTATATTCGCATGGAGTACTTATGAGTATACTTGGGGACACAGTTTAGGGAACCAAGTAGGCGGGTAAACACGACCTCAGAATACATCTCGGGTGGGTACTTTAAAGGACTGGCCACTTGTATTCCAAGGAGGATATTGTGCTTGTGTACAAAAACGCATAATTGGGGTCATTTTTCGAGAACAGATGTATGCTCTTACATTGTTTAGGGTATCAAAATCACTAAAATTCAAAATAAAGATGTGTTTTTCACTTTGTAAATCATGTGTTTAGGGTGTGATAGTTCAATTATTACTTGTGAATCTCTGTTTGACTTCTTTCACATAAAAAAAAATGGTGGATTTTCCTCCTGATTTCACATGGTAGTTTCCCCGGGTGATTTTAAAAGTTTTCCAAATTCTAGAAATGCCCCCAATTGTGAAAAGGCAACATCTCTCTCGATGTTTTTCTTATCATCTCTTACACATAGCCTGCTTAAATAAATACTAAATAGAGTGAAATCATATGAAATACTTGTTTAGGTACATTTTTTTAAACATTACTTGTTTAGGGTATCAAAATCAAACTAAAATACTTGTTATGGGTGTTTTTAACCAAGTAAAAATATGTGCTTTGGGTACTTTTGCGAGGTCATATGTGAGCATGATATCCACCTTGGAATACAAGTGGCCCCTAGGAGGAAATGTTATAGACCTGGTATAGTGTGTCCAAGCTCTGCAGTAACTAAGTAGTAAATTTGGAATAGATATTAGAAGGTGGGGGACTTTCATAGTCATATGGGGAGTGCTGTATACCATATCTGGTATAAAATGTTATGTCGTGAAATTAAGATCATGTCCTGCATCCTGGAACGCTATCAAGGATTCTTGACCAGCAAACGTGACAATGTCAGGTTTTTCCTGGTGCATATAATTCGTCGCCCGCATCACATACTGTCGTATTTCACATTTTTTTTAAGTTTATCCGAAATTTCACCTAATTACTTAGTTCATTGGGTTCTTGCCATCCACAAAGTTTCAAAATGTGAGGATGCCTAATTAATTAGTTTATAATTATATATTTTTGTCATTTTCCTCAAAATCACCATATCCGCATTTCACATACTGTCGTATTTTAAAATCGCCATTCATTTACACGTTTTATATAGCATTGTATTTTGCCGATCCCAAAATAAACGATTTCACATACAGATCTATTTTGACGTATTTCCGTCGTAAACAAGCTTTTCACATAGTGATCTATTTTACGTACATTGAAAAACAACGGTGTAATATGCGTCGTATTTTGCAATATACATTATTGTGATTTCACTTACAGACTTAAAACTTTAAGATAATATAAATGTAGTTTTAAATTAGATTATGGTTTATATTAGACTTTAAAATGTTTTCTTCAAAACAGTAAAGTCTAGATGTTTCTTTTATGCTTCGTTTTACCGTATAGACATGAAATGTTGCGGTAGATTTTGAACTGCGATTTTCTCGGAAAACATGTTTTGTAAAATACGACAGTATGTGATGCGGGCGACGAATTACATGTTCAGGTATTTTGTTAATTAGCAAACAAACTGCACATGTGTACTACTATTATTTTTAGTTTGTACCGTTTCATATATTTGACGAAACAGCATGCTCGGCAACATTTTTAGACATCGCCAACACAGGTTGTAATACAGTGCCAATTTAGAGAATAAAGGTATGATTTTGGGAACCGGTACTCTATTTACGACGAATTGAACCCAAGGCGATACCATTATTTTAAGTGCAAGAACGAGGCCGGAGGCAGAGTTCTTCCACACAAAAATAACAGTGTCGCCTGTTTCAATTTGTCGTAAAGAGAGTACCGGTTCCCAAAATCATACCTTTATTCTCATTCTTAAACAGCTTTATCATTTAAGGTCATCTTTAACCCAATTTCGCGATACTTTACGACTTAAATACAACAAGAAAGGGCTGCCATCACCCAGTGAAAACAATCGAACAACCCGCTGAACGCAACAATCATACACAACGAGACGCAATGTTGGCAGGCGCGCGCGAAAGTAGCAAAACGCGGAATGACACGAGCGCTTCAACCTAAGAATAACTTCAATACGCAGCGCGTACTACCTGGGTTCAATTAAACGAATTGAACCCGGGCATCAGCCAATGAAATTGCTTACATTTTCACAGCTGTTTAAGAATTTTTTTTCATACACTGCCAGTTTAGTTTTCAATAAACAAAAAAAAAAACATTTCCATTTCTAGTTTGGTTGAATAATCTGTTCAGTGCACATCCACACTAGTCTTTTTAAAGCAAGAATTTTGTAGATCACATCTAAGTATTGGTTTTTACTGAAGGTTCTGATATGAAAACTCCAGTGTGTATGCCTTGTTATTTACATTTATGTATGCCTGTCAACTACTCCATACTTATACCAATGGGTTTGATCACATTATGTTAGTTCATAAATTATGAAATTCTGTTAGATTTACATAATGTTGGCTATTCCAAACAGAAACCAAACTCCCCAGGAGGAAAAAATGCATTCCAAATTGCAATAATACAATTTTGTTATGAATTCTGCACCAATTGGGTTTAATTGAAAAAATGGAAATATCCATGTTTGAAGACTTGTTGATAAATTGTTAGTCTGCAATCAGCATCTGTCATCTCTAATGGTGCAGGAATGCGAGTCTTATATGCAGTGGGGGAGGGTCAAAGGTCATCTGAGCCCATGTTCCATACTGCTATCTTGCCAGGGGGATCACGCAAGTTTACTTGCTGTATTTTTGATGAAATAACTTCAGGATTCCATAACCACAAAAGAAGTAGGTGCAGAAATAGTAGGCACAGAAAAAATGGATAAGACTGGGCTTGTTTGTTTTAGATTGAGTAACATTTCCTTGATGGTTTCAAATAACAAATTAAAACAGTGTAAGGGTTTAAAAATAGTATTTTCTGAAAGCTTGTTTTGCAGCCCTTGTTTATCTTGGACCATTGGTTTGAAAAGACCATCTTCATCCCGAACAATATTAAGTAACCAACCCAAAGAAAATCTTGGTTGCTAATTGCTAAAAAGTAGGTACATTTGGCCACCAGTCCTATGATAAATGTTGTATGTGTGATGTGTACATACTTACACTAAAACAGCAGCTCTTTTCTCTGATTGGTCAGTAGAGAATGAATTGTATACTAACCTTTTATCAAGGCTTCACTTTATTTTTAAGAGTCCCTGTGCATGTGCTATAGTGCCCTCTCCTTGCTCAGTAGAAAGAGCATCCCTTTTGCCAAAATTTAATGTTTTGTTTTTCTTTATCTCTTTCCTGGGAACTGATTGGATAATGTTGAGGACATCAATGGAATTATACAGTGTAAGCATAACATGTATGCATTGTGGTCATCCAAATGTGATGTCACAGTCGGGCTACATTTTCTTATGTACTACCTGGCACACGCTACACATTGGGTTAAAAGAGGATGTCATTACAAATAGCAGTGGCATGCTGCTCAACTGCTTCATATCTTAAGTGATATAAAGATTATCAATTAGCACTTTTGAAATGTTGATTATCGCTATCCTTTATTTTATTGTTTTTGGGAGGAATATTAACTTACCAATTTTACGAGGAATACGTCATCCTCATCAGTGATGGGAACAACAGAGTAGTGACTTACTACTTAGTGACTCACTAATTCTTGTGAGGCTCTGCCTTAGTATAAGTATGAACATTATGGTTGAGTATGTTGGGCAGAGTACACTGATATTCCAATGCTTGTTTAAGTCACATTGTACAAATCAATTATATATTTGAGCATCAATACTGTAATTGTTATGAATTTCCATGTCTTTGAAATATATAAAATTTTGGAAGATGTATATAATAAATAATTCTTATAGGAAAATAATGCCGTAAGTCTGCTGTGAATCCATTATTTATGGACTGAATTGTTCCTTCATAAACTTTTGCCATGAAAACTTACTCCTGTGTCTCTATTCAATGAGCTGTTTAAATTCTTGTATTTTGCAATAGGGTGCGCCACCAACAATTGGCTCGGAGTGCCACCAACAATCACCTCAGAGAGGTGATGTTCTCCTGATGCATCATGGGGAAAAGTCTACATCCCGAGCCTGCATAATACAAATATTTTACAGGAACATGTCACTGATCATTTAGTTTGTCAATATAATGGTCAGTTCCATGCAAATGCACCCTAAAATGGCTATTTACAATAAACCCTTTGCTTTCTTTCAATACAAACTCTTTTGTTAAGCTGTTTTCAACATAATAACTACTTGCATGCCTCTCCACCGTCATGCAATTAATAACTTCTACTCATGATTGAGCTACCACATTTCAACACCGTGGTCAAATTGACGCGTCATCTTACTTGATTTTTTTTTGCAAAGTTCCACACCTCCATTTGTCTGCCAAACTTATCATTATGGTATAATAGATCTGACACTGGACTGGATTTGATCTTTTCTTTGCAACAGGATGCAAGCAGTATCATTCAATGGCACCTATTCATAATGTTACATCTGGAAAGTTACATCTGGAGTACTCCAGGGTTCAGTTCTTGGTCCAGCACTCTTCCTCTTGTATATAAATGACTTCCAAGATCATAACCAGTCCAATATGAGATTCTTTGCTGACAATAGTATTGTTTACCTTGAGATTGTGACAACAGCACTTGCTGATAGGTCAACAACCTGGCTCATGCATTTCAACATCAAAAAGTGTGCTATCTTATCAATAACAAAGAAGTGTAATCCAAGTCATCACCAATATACCATCCTTGGCGATTCTCTTGAGAGGGTGGACCAGCACGATTATCTGGGTGTAACCTTCACATGCAATCTCCACTGGGACAACCACTGCCATAAAGCCAAAAAGCAAGTCATTACTTGCATGTCTTTATGTAAGCTGTCTGTTAAAGCCAAGGCATACCAAACCATAATGCATCTGAAGCTTGGAGTCCTTGCACCTTGGATGAATGAAATCGCCTTGAGCAGATAAAAAAGAGCAGCTGCTCCCTTCGTCTTTGGTGATTATAGAAGAACAACATCAGTGACCTCCCTCATT
>JAMKCH010028889.1:0-31460 GCA_023653785.1 Ophioderma brevispina | reverse complement strand
CATGATAGGGTTCTGAGGAATTTCCATTTGCATAATTAAGCAATATGCAAAAAAAGGGGCGGGCCTATGACGGTATTAATGGAGGCCGATTTTTGGGCACCCTTCTAAGTTTGCTTTGTACACCACAAGGAATTTGGTTCTGTGCCCAAGTTTCATGCTTTTGTCCAGAAGTGCACGATGTTTATGGTTATCTACTACACTAAGGAAGAGGGTGCAATCGCAATCAATATGCGCTTACACCAATTGTGGAAGGATTAAAGATGATGGTGTGGGCCTGGAGAGTTTGGAACACGACGGGCTACAAGTTCTTGTCGCGATGAATAAGACAATATTTTCCAGTGATTGTTGTGCCGAAAGACCCGGGTGCCGAAAACCGGTGCGAATTTTACTACTTTCGAGGCCGAAGTACCCGGGCATTAGGAGAGAGAAGGGATGAAGAGGAGAAGGGAGTGAAAATAACGTGCGTGATGTGAAGAGGCGTTGTTTACGCATTTTTCGTGATTTTTTAGTACCAATTCTACAATGAAAATCAAAAAATTCCAGGCTGTGGCATTTAGGAACAAGCCATTTATGTAATAGTAGACGTAAATTCGATGTTGGAAACGCCACAAAAACACCAACATACCCCATTAAGACCCTTGCTTAACATTCGTGTAGAAGGTAGCCCGAATCGGAAAACAATGTAGACGTATTTTATGTGCACTGATATACATATCATGGCTCCCATTGTAAAGGTTCCTCGTTATTATTAGGCCGGTTGCAACACGGGTTAGTTTAGGGTTGGGTTATAGGTCCATAGGACCTAGAGTAACATTAGAGTTAAGAATTATGTTAGGATTTGATTATTAGGGCCCGGTGCGTGAGTACAATATTGGGATTTTCTACCCGGTTTTCTACTTGAAAACTAAGGGGTTTTATATGATTTTATTTTTCTGTGATGGAGGGGGGGGGGGGGTCTGTTAAATTTATTATTCAGTAAACCAAGAAATATCTCTGCATATCAGCAGTAGCCTAAATCATATGATGGACCTAATGTGTGGAGTGGGATGCGGCCGGGAGGGCGATGGGTGCGTGGGGGTGTTATTGCAATAGGCGAACTAGATGAAACTTTACTATTGGGGGGGGCGGGGGGGGGTTGGTGGGTGGGTGGGTTTCGGTTTGAGAATTTTCCAAACAAATATTTGTCAATTTGCGGTCCCTCCCTTGTAAATATGGAACGGGGCCCTTAAAATTATAGTTTTAAAGCTATCTTAGCCTGTGTACGCCGAGCTGAGTACATCAAACAACCGCAAGAGGATTGTAAGAACAAGGGGGCCTCCGGGGGGCCGTGCTATTCAAAGGTGGTATTGATGCGTGAACATGGACTTTCAAACTGCACCTGAACACGTATTTTCACCGACTATTCTAAAAAACAAGCTAAAACATACCTTAAAACAAGTATGTTTATCGTTTTTTTTAGTACGCAGTGCAGTGAATCGTAAATATACCTTTTATTATTTTGCTGTGCTTTACTTACCAAGTTCCAATTACAAACCCATAAGTGGATGATTTTGATCCTGCTTAATGAGATATACACATGTAAAATTTCCGGGTTTAAGAAAAAAAAACATACCCTTTTTCCATATTTTGCTGTTTTTGAACCCCCAAACGATGTAAGAGCGTACAGCGATCTTGGAAAAAAAAGACACCTTTTTTACGCGTTTTATTGTTCACGCATCATATCCAAATTTGAACACACAGTGGCCCCCCTGGGTTTTTGTTGTAATTAAGGGCTCCTCTGTGCCGAAACCTACTGGGATAACCCATGTTTCGGCAAGTAAACCTGACGTTCCCCGGCAGGGTGATGACGTTGCCCGCATTTTCGGCCTTGGATAATTGCCGAAACACCGGGCGTTTCGGCAATACCCTTGCCGTAGGCAAGGTCATCTGCCGAAAGACGGTTGTTCGGCATAGCACCGGTATTTCAGGCGACAGCAGTGATACCGTAGATAGATAGATGCCTGTATCATAAACACGTGAAAGAAGAAGGTAGATGTGTTTTCATAATTTTGTTAAAGAGATGCTGAGGGAGCAGGTATAGGCCACTAGCAGGCAAACAGGACTACAGCCCTCGATGCGCCTGCGAACGTCGTTCCTTTCCTTTGGTTTAAAGTAAACGGAGATTAGGGCCAGATACAGATAAAAATCGTTTGAAAAACGTTAAGTTTTTCTCCGATTGTTTTCAGGCCTTTTCCTACACGATAAGCAATATTTTTGATCAACCATCCGAGTTGTAGTCGATTGAAAGTTTCATTATTGCAATTCGTAGCTAGATCGGCTTAATTGGTCAAGGGCGGGGACCAAGCTTTTGATAAGCAATGTCATGATAAGTTTTTAATTCTCCTTACATATCGCACATTTAGGGAGAATATCCGTTGCTACGTTGAACCAATTGTGGTATACACACTCTTGGTATTCGCGCACCACGCCGACTGATGAATAGCTGAAAAGCATACGCATATTGATTACTCAAATAAATTATAGCTAAAAAACAAATTAAGAGCAAGAAAAAATAGAAACAAATAAAGATAAAAAGAAGACAAGAAAGGACAAATCGTTTTTTAAAAACTGAAAACATTCCTCTGACAAGATCACGGCATTGTGTTAAAGGATGTGAAGGTAAACGGTTTGAGTTTCATTATTTTAAGGTATAGATGAAGCTTAAAGTATACAATGACATTTGATAACAAAATCATAACATTCCATGTTCATTTTTGCCGTTCTCAAAGTTAAAAAATAATTATGGATATGAATATAATATCGCTATGAGTGCGTGCGAGTATTATTTTATGTGTTGTGTGTTGTGTTGGGGGGGGGGGGGGGGTCGTCGATCGTTTGTCCGTCTCCTCTCAGTGTGTGGGTCTAGCTCCGTATGGCTATTTGTTTTCTACTCGTTCTATGTAAAGTTGATAGTGTGATTTTAAGAAAAAATGCACAAGCTGAACCAGAACAGAGACAGGAAACAAGGAGAAGAAGATAAAAAAGCGAAAATAAAAAAAATAAAACTTGAAAGAACAAACGAATAAATACATACGAGAAAGAAAAAAACCCGAATGATCACAGGTCCACTCCTGAGTGAAATGAAATGTAAATCTTCGGATTAGTTTTGTCAAATTACTCTCACGATTAGACAGAAAAAGTTTTTTATCTAAAATATCTTATAAAATAACATTTTCAATGTCAAATTAAAAGTTCATGTATTCCTTCTCTTAATTTTCATTTTTTGGCGAGTGAGAGATGAGGTCACTCTTTTCATCCCCCCCCCCCCTCCGTTTGATATTTAGGCGAAAGTTGACATTAAGGACCCGTTTTTCCTAAAGGTATACTACCATGTGTGTGATGTTACCTCATGGGGAGGTTGCAGAAATGGGGAACGCGGTCAATGGGAGATGGCGGCATCAAAGTTTTGACGAGAAGAAAGAGACCACCTTGCTGGGCACTAAAAGTAAAACCCTGTACGGAATTGGCATCAAACGATCGACTTCGTAACGGGTTTCGACAAATCCTTTCTTGTTATTTTATTTTACATGTTTGTATACTCATTATTTGTGTAACATTCCATTTTGATATCGACATGGGGAAACTTTAAACAAATATACGTTTCTTTGGGGTTCTTTTTTTCTCAACAGAATTTATATTACTCATACTAAATTTTTCATCCATAGACAATGCCGATAAATTAGACTAACGGTATGAAAAAAATCAATCAATCATGGGTCTACCGCTTTCTGCTTTAACTGTTTTCTTTTATAGCGTTTTATTCTACTTTGTGTGTGTGTGTATTCTCCATCTGCTTTCTGATTTTTCAACCTTCTCCTTTTCTACCATTTTGCTTTCTGCAGCCCATTTTTTGCTGCTTCCTGCCTCTGTAATAAATAACAAAATAAAACATTTTCGCCTCGCCTATTATGCTATATTCGCCGTTGATAGCCTTTCGCTTTTGCCTGCTTTTTCCACCCTTTACATCCTCACAGCTTTTCTGCTGTATTCCGTTTTTTGGGCGAGGGTAGGCTACGGGCTACCCGCTCTATAGCTTGGGTTTGACCTACTTTTCAATAGCAGTTGTTCTTGTTGCAGAAAAATTCGTGCCGTTTATATCCTGTAAAACTACTATAGGATAGTTTATGAAATGTTGTGCAATTTTACGTATATGGATATGTGCTCAATAAGAAGGCCAGCGAGAAAACATGGAACGTGACATTACAATAAGATATTAATGTTCAAAAGGGTAGAGATACAAAGCGGATCACACTTCCACACATGCTTACCGTCTGAGCGGTGTGGAAAAAAAACACGACGGGGTAACACTAAACCAAAAACATGAAATATAGGAGGGCGTCGTACGTAACAGGCAACAGGGGGGTGCGGCCAGAAGTCCCAAATTTAGACTTAGACATCGCCATTGGGTTAACACGTAGAAACGAAATATTGCACGAAAAATATGAAATTAGTATATGTGTCAAGGAATATTTTGATTTGTAATTTTTACAGTGTGATTTGCTGGGGCAGTAATTAAAGGATCTTAAAGGGGGAGGGCCCGAATAGGATATACAGTTTTCATCTGATAGCTAGGCCTTATCCCAAAACCCCATTGTAAAGTTTTGCACCAATATTTCCAATACATTTGGCTGTGGAGCTAAAAAACATGATTTTGATAAGTGACCTTTTAAAAACCCCCTAGAGTGGCGTATTGACCTTTGATCTATATTTTTAGTAGTTATAGATAGATTGCAATTGCCCACTTCTTATAAAATGTGATTATTTACGATTCAATACGGTGGAATGACAGGCCTAAGATGTCATGAAGTAACGAATGTTCTAAGTTTGTAATGAATTGAAATAGTGCAATGGCAGGGGATGAACATTTTTGAAAAACATTTAAAAAAAATTAAGTCTTGGGTGACAGAAGAAAATTTAAGAAAATAAAAGAAGTCATTGGGTGACAATGTTGCTGAACGTGGAGAGCTTTACATTTGGAAGGGCTTTATAATATTTTAAAAACCAAAATGTTGTGATTCACGTTGGTTAGTGTGCCGAATCCTGTAGAATACTTTACGTCCGTCGGCGTGCAAAATATCTGGAAATTGCTTCTTCCAGTTTGCTGGTGGTCTGCGGGTCAATCTTGTGGTGGGTAAGTATAGAGTTGATTGTTTTCCGAATAAGGTGTATTTGTTCTATAGTATGTGATTGGTCACATTTTTGTCCCTTTAAAAATTCGTAACTGTACAGAGGGATATGAAGCTCCTATTCACTCTGTGTTAAGTATGTGCAAAATAGTCAAAAAGTCACTGCACACAAAAAAAACTCCCTTCCCAGACCTTTTACATGGATATTTCCCCTGACTCGCCTGTCCTTTTTAAGGATTTTATCGCTTTGAGACTTGCCGGCGGATGTTGCTATTCGCACAAGTATGCTTCGCATCAGATCTATCGCGAAGGTTAAAGCGCAAACCTTGAAATCCCCTGGACAGGTACGTACTTGACTTTGACCCGCCGGCGCCTTACATCTACACTGTGTCCCAATAAAATGCACGGACTGAAAGTTCTCCTTGATGACAGTATAAGAAAACGTAAATTTGAGTGGATAAGGTCACATAAACACATAGGCCTAATGAATAGGCTTACCGCGGCCTCTTTTACAAAACCGTCGCCTAAATATAAGGTCCCAGGAAAAATGCAATAGAATTGAAGGTTTGTGTCAAGGTCTACCAAGGAGGGACCAGTAAACATTTAAATCTTTTGTTTGGTGATGACATCATGTGTGGTACCATTCATTTGTCAGAGAGTATAATAGAAACTTCCAGGTGACTGGTGGGAATCTATTCTGACACTGCTGATAATCAACAGTTTCACAAATGATGTCACTGGTAGGGATTTTCTGCCCCTGTTTATGCATTGAATGTCAACCAAGATTTGGAGTAGGTTGATCATCTCATTTCCTGGGACCTTAAAAAGGTCCCCGAAGTAGTATAATGGTTATCAGACTCCCACGGGGTTAATTCCTGGCCTAGATTCTGGAATAATGGCATGATTTCCATATTCCGATATTTTCGGTGTAAATTTACAGAGTCAAACATTTTCGAAAATGTTGACGACATGGCAAAACCTTTTTCACCAGGCTACCTGGGGCAGGGTATTTTAGAGGTAATTTTAGCGGTGATTTTACAGAGAAAGACGACTCGTTAACCAAAGTAACAAGAATCGACCGTTGAAAAATTGCGTCCTTTTGATTTGGAAAAAAGTAGCACCTTTGGCCCTCTTTTGTCCGTGGGCAAAGTTGAGAACCCCTGATTTAGCGCAATTTAGCACTGTGACGTCTGGTACTTGGGTAACTTCATTTTGGTGTTATTTTCGCACTCTGTTGTTCCCATTGTAGCATTCTTTAAGATTAAGAATCGTATCTCATGATCCCCCTGTTAATGGAACGATCCTAGTATAATTGCAATTACAAATGTCGGGGCCAGGGGAAAGTGCAATCCTTCACGTACAACGCACCAGTCTCGCTTTTCCTGCTGGGTGAGCTAATAGGACACCAACACGTATATGATACAAACTGATTTTCATATCATTAATTCTTAATCACCGATGCTTGAAAGTTTAACGTGGAGCGCTTACAGGTGTCACAGTTCCACAGGAAACGGGAAGGCCGAGTCCAGATTTCAGAATTACGGAGACACCTGACCTTTTTCGTTCTGAGATTTTCAAATTTTTGTGTCTACCCTCATAACTTCCACGTGCGCGTGGGTACATTGCCAATCTCTAACTCCGGACTGCAAAACATGACAATGCTTCTAACATTTATGTGCATGTGTAACACAAGTATATGCAATTCAAAGACTACAGTGCTACTTAGAGTGGCCGCATAAGGTGATCCATCCCTGCAGTTTCCCCGGGAAGTTTCCTTCGAATACACTATGGATATTGGACCAAAATACAGGATGTTACATTCGTCCTTAACTGCACTATTGATATGTTTACTTTTAACTGAAAGAATACTTTGTCATTGTGACAATAACAACAACTGCAGTGGTAGGACTAATCATAACATGGTAGCTTTAAGCTCCAACGAAGCTGAAGCTAAGATGTTCTTGCAACGTTTCAATGAACAGGCAATGGAAGTATTTTTCATGGCAGTAGATGCGGCGTATGCATTTGCAACAAATTTAACCGACAAAAATAGCCAACTTTCGGTAAGTGCATGCGATACGAACTGTGCGGTGAGAATGGATCGAGCATATCAACACTAAGCTAAGTGCCTTTAAGTGGGTATAAGGGGTCCAGGAGCGGAGCCCACAAAAATTAATATTTAACCCAAAAATTCCTTTGAGGTCACCGTATTTAAGTTCTACTTCCAGTTAACAGGTCAAAGGCAGGGTCACATCCAGGGTCTTAAAATGGGACTAATAAAAGGTAGGGTCAAAGGTCGGTTAATCTTAGCCTTCCTTATTTCCAGTGAAGTCTTTAGGGCGTAATATATTACGCCCTGTGGAACTCACTGCAGTGCGCAGTGATTAAATATGTTGACAGACTGACAGGGACCCCTAAAACGTGATTCAAAGTGCAGCAAATGGTGCCTTAAGGAGAGGGGGCCAAGACAAAGTTTGTACAGGGGTCAAATTTTTAAATTGATGTAATCATGTTGAAAAGTATACCATGTTATTTGTCTAACCACAAGGATTTAGGAAAGGTATAGTTTGTACTATCTACAACGTAAAGTTTAAGAGTTAAAGGCTAAAAACAGCAAAATAGTTTTAATTGTCTAAAATACTTAGCTACCGATGTAGGGGGCACAGAAGGTCAACGTCCATTGCATTCAATGGGGCTTGACCTTGTTTCCCCCCTACTTTCCGCGGCAATCATTTGAGCCAATCAAAACTATTCCTTATTTTGATCCTATGAGCTCCACCAATAATTTGCACAATTTTTATCCAAATCGGAGCAACTTAAAAATGTGACCCCTGTACAACTGAAATTGACCCTTTTTATTGATTTGTGATGTTTTTAGCCTGTAACTCTTAAACTTTACGTTGTGGATAGTACAAACTATACCTTTCCTGAATCCTAAACTTTGTCTTGGCCCCCTCTCCTTAAGGCACCATTTGCTGCACTTAAGAATTATGTTTCAGGGGTTCCTGTCTGAGTCTGTCTACATATTTCATCACTCAAACCTTTTGTACTTGAGATGTGTTACAAATGTCTGCTAGCTCCTGGGCTAATTCTACCAATGAGTTTTTTTTTTTTTTTTTGCTGCCCGAAGGGTAGTATGTGTTTGTTTTACCACAATGTAACTATAAGTATCTTGTGCCTTGTACCATATGTATTGTACGCACACTCCCAGATGCAGCTAAAGAGAGTGCTGTGTGGTTTGCAAGTCTCATTCACAGCAATGCAATGTTCACATGCATGGTTCAAAATAGCACTAATAATATAATAGTATTATATGCTTGAACTGTTGCAACAAATTTAACTGACATTCAACCTATCCTAAGTGGCCTTATACTGCTATCCGCAGTCAAGGTTGAATACGCACACGGTTTTATCTTGGTGCAAGGCTACTCAAACAACAATTGTAAAGTACCGTATGTAACATTGTGGCTTGTCACATTACCGAATGTGAAAATGTGTTGTTGTTTCTAATTTTTCTGTCCGAAGGCTAGTATGTTATTCTTTTTCCACCAATATCTTTCACAGTTTATAGTCCCCTGTGCCTTGTATCATGTGTATTGTACACACACTCGCGGCCAGTTACAGCTAAAGAGAGTGCTGGGTGGTTTGCTAGTTTAGGTCCAAAACAAACAACTGTCTTGGACAAAACCCACATCTGATCTGGGTCAATGCTATACCATATGCATGGTGCATCGCCTCTATGCAAAAACACGCGACACCTGGAGCATATAGGTCACATTGCAGATTAAAATTAGGGCATTAAATTAAAGTTAAAGTAAGCAGGTTAAAGCAATGGAGAGGATGTGAAAACAATAGTCATCACGCATCATCATCACCATGGAACTTAATTACTGAAGTATGGACGTTGGAAGATTAAAAGCAGTATAGATCATTAATCGCCCCCTAATGTTAATAACGTATCTTCATGACACTATATGACACAATAGTGTTGGTGTGCCGTTAAATACTAAAAGCACGTATGCAAAATAATATAACAAGCCTAATTTATGTCAGAAGCTAAATTCATTAGGGCAGATTGTCCTTTTTAAAGACTCTTCTTGTTATAGGTAAAAGTGTTAAAGCATAATCTTGTATTGTATACATGAAGGTGGGATAAAATAGCCTAATTTGAGGTGTCAATTGATGGAAACTCTCGTATAATAGTCGAGTTACTTTATTGCACATGCTGGACTATTTTTTCAGGCGGATGAAGATCAGTGATGTGTGACATTTATGATGCATATTGAGCTGTTGTAAACAATATGCTTGATATTTTGCAACATTTGAGGAATTCTATTTACGCGTGACTGTCAGTTTAAGTTTGAAACAAATGGCAATGTCATTATATTAGTTCTTGTATTATATGACGTGTATGCCCATTTTTAATGTGGTATTGGGACATTGGTAACTGATATTAATTGGTATATTCATCCTAGGATTTGGTACATGGAATATATCATCACGACAACATAATTGAGTGTTTACACAAGCATAATAGTCCTAGTGTTTGACAAGAAGTTTAATAGGGAGAGTTGCACTTGATAGGTCATCAAATAGATTAATGAACAAACTACGGCGATCCGGTAAGTACGTAATCCTGTTTCTAAAATTGAACAAAAAAAGTTGGCGTAAATTGAAACCAGTGTTTGAAAATTCTCAAGACTGGAAAAATATCGAATTGGGAAAAATGGATTCGCCCGTAGAGATTCCGTGTTAACTTTTCCGTGTCTGCGAGCACCGAAGTACCCGACAAAAACGTTCAATTTTCTCGCTAGGTTCTATAGGTTCAGACCCAACTACGATACACATTCAAAACAAAACATAGTAACGGACCCTCTGATGCAAAAACATCCATAGAACCCCTTCGTTTTCCGGAGATATTTGAGATTTAGTTTCATTTTACACACATTCTCTATGACGGACTGATAACGTTAATCTCTCGCGCAGTACCAATTTAGATAATATCTTTCGCAGTCTGTGACACAGGCTACACCGTGGGAAATACTTACCGGACCGCCGTATGAACAAACCAAGATATCAAAGAATTTAGAGTTACTCTTAAAGTGTGTTAAAAGTTTCACAGGCAGATTGACAAACCCCTCTGCAACCTTGGACAAAATTGTGACTAACCTTGGGTCATACTACCAAGAACCCATTGCAGCATCCCCTGCTATTGGTCTCAGTGATCACTTCACTGTGATTGTTTAAGCAAGAAACCTAACACCCACACTAAACGTGTAATAAGACCGTTTAAGGAGTCTGGGATCAGAAGTTTTGGTGAATGGATCAGTAAGCATGATTGGGTGGAAGTTGGTCAAGCAGAAGAAACAGTCTCAAAGACCAATGTTTTTTATGAGTCTTTGAATAGTAAAATTGATATACATTTTCCAACCTGTCAGATAAAGATTCATGTGACAGATAAACCATGGATTTCAGCCAAAACTAAAAATCTCATTAGGCGTAGACAAGAGGTATTTACGCCTGAGCGCCCCTTGTAGAAATAAGGTTCAGCGTTCAATAATGGCTGACAAAAAGAGTTTTACCATGGTAGAGTGCGAAGACATAAGAGAACAAATCCGGCTAGCTGGTATAGAGAAATACGGGTAATGACCACCAAAAATAAGTCTCAGGTCCATATTCAACCTCCTTTGGGGGTTGATCCAACGAGCGCTCCGGCTGTGGCTCAATCAATTCATGAGCACTTCGTGTCCATTGGAAATGACATTGAACCACTTAATACTGGGGAATTACCAGCATTTCTCCAAACCGGTGCCAGAAATCTATCCTGATCCTTGGGATGTATATGAAAAACTTAGGAGAGTTAAAAATAATAAGGCAGGTGATCCAGATGGTATCGTGGCAAAATAGTTCGTGAATTTGCTTATGAGTTAAGTAAGCAATTATGTTTGATTTTAAATACATCATTTAGTGAACGGATTGTGCCGCCACAGTGGAAACGGGCTATAGTGGTTCCAATACCCAAAACAAATACACCTATATGGAACCAGCTTCGCCCAGTATCACTTACTGATCACTTTGCAAAGATATTGTTTGGCTTATGAATGACATCGATGATCACATAGATCAAAACCAATTTGGCAACCGGAAGGACCACTCTACTTCCCATTACCTTGTTAAGTTGTTGGATAATATTTTGGCGCATGCAGAGAAAAGTAAAAGTGTTTCCAGGGTTGTAATAACAGATTTCAGTAAGGCATTTGACCTTGTGAACCATAATGTTGCCATTCCTAAGCTTATCCAAATGGGTGTCAGAACATCAATAATCCCGTGGATATATAGTTTCCTTAACCAGCGTTCTCAGTGTGTAAGATACCAAAATTGCTTGTCTCCTTGGCTCAATCTTTCCGGATGGGTCCCTCAGGGCACTCTTACAGGCCCTGCTACTTTTGTGGCGTAGGTCAACGATTTTGCGTTGGTCTCTGATGTCAACAAAATGGCCCTTAAGTATGTTGATGATCTCACTATTGTGGAAAATACATACACCAACAAACCATCAACAATTCAGGAGGACTTAAATTTGTTTGAAACATGGGCCTCCAATAACAACATGATTTTAAACCCTAAGAAGTGTATGTTTATAGAAATTACTTTTAGTAAAGATACTTTAAGCCACGAACCACTGAGGCTATCTGGGGAGGTTCTGCAATCAACATTTTGGGCTGTCACTCGAAGATCTCAAAACCATATATATTGGTTACATTGGACCTTTAGTCGAGTATGCAGTGCCGGTATGGCACCCTGGTCTTAATGAGCAACAACATTATTCCATTGAGCGGGTACAGAAAAGAGCTTGGAGATTTATGCTTGGAGCTCAATTTATCTCATATGAGGATGCTTTAGAACAGTGCAATTTGCAAGATCTACGTAAACGTCGTGAACATATTTGTTAGCAATATGCAAATACACTTCTGGAGCATCTTAAGTTCCGTAACTGGTTAAGGTCAAATTAGTAGATACTTACTGCGTGATATGCCAACCTCCTTTCCATCCCTAAGGTGCGCACTCATAGATACGCAAATAGTCTAATCCCATACATGGTAACCTTACGGACTAAAGATAAGATGCTTCAGGACATTGAAGTGTCACATAATTATCTTTTTTTAAAAAATTTTAATGTTTGAGTAGGTTTGTTGTTGTGAACGTCTGTGAAGGTTGTTTTTGGTGGAGTATCAGATATTGTGTTTGATTGTGGGTGGTTGTGAGGTGATATGTGAAGGTGTATGGTTGTGTATGTTGAGGATGAGAGTGTGTGGTATGAAGTGAAGGTGGTTGGTGTGTGTTTGGTATTGTTTACGTTGTGTGTGGGTGTTTGTGTGTATTTAATTTAGTGTTTTACTTTAATATTTAGGTGTTAATCATTTTGTAGGATATTGAGTGCATTTTTTTTTAAATTAATGCTTTTAATATTGTACGATGTATGCAATTCAGCATGATGGCTGCGATGTATATTTCTGAATAAACCTTGAATAAAATAAAATTGAATAAAACAGTGGTCGAAACCTAGAGGGTCACTGGTAAAAGTAACGTACGCTAAAATGTGAATATTTTTATTATTGTTATTATTATTATTAATTATTATTATTTTTTTCAAAATGTTATCGTTGGCATTTTATTTTATTAATGAACATTTGGCATGTTTGGAGGTGTTTCCCCATATGAAAAGGTTATGGCACTTTTCAATTGCCGTAATGTGGATTACTGGTTAAGCTGTCGTTATTAAAGTACGCGTACAGGGGGCACATCACTAAAGAGTCCTTCTGCATTTGGTGTAACCCTTGAGATGATAGTCCCGGTAAAAAAAATAGCGCCTATGCAAAATATATCAGCGTCCCGAGGGAACAGGGTTTACATGACTCTTGCTTAGTTTTATGAAAAGGATAGAATAGGACCCAATATTCTAAATCTGTTAAAAAATGTTCCAAATCGCATGTGTATGGCTACTGGGTGTCGGAATGATCTGATGGCTGGATTTAGTAAGAGGCAAAAGTGAAAGCTGAAATTCGTGATGCCGCTGTTCAAGTATATTTTTCTCAAAAGTTCAACTAAAATGTATACAAAAAAGCCATTTTTAATTTTTCATATTAGTTTTAGACATTCCTGCAAGCAAAATATCGAAAATACCGTCACATGGGTTGGAAATGAGAGCATGAATCACGGCATATTTACGAGCATTTCTAATCCAAGAGTTATTTAGTGGTAAGCTCCCTACACGAGGCAAAATTGTGGGCGAACACTTGGACAAATTGTACACACCGGGTGGTGTTTCTTTCTGCTATAGGGCGAGTTGTGATGAATTTATCACCTTGTTAAAAATAATAATTATGTTTACGGTTAACCAGTGGGCGAAATGTTGAAAAAATCGCATGTATCATAAGAAGGCCTGGGTTTATTTAATATGATTTGGGTATTGTATCCCATTGAACTCTGCTTAAATACACAAATCAACAAAACACCTTGGTTTCGCGCCATGAGCTTTATCCAGGGAGGTTCCAAGAAGGTTTAGAAGCAGATAAGTAAAACGTAACTCGCCTGAACTAAGGTTTTTTGTTGATTTTGTAGTTTTTGTGTTAATTGTTACTCTACTGATATTGTGAACTTTTTCTTTCTCTTTCTTGTTCTCTTATCATTAGTCCATTCCGGTTGCCTAGAATAGTTGTTTTCACCAGATTAGGTAGGGTATAGAGGCATAGACCTGAATCCAGGAAAGATCCGAACTTACCACAGATCCTCATAGCTGACGATTCCGGTGTATAGGCTATACCCATATATTTTTAGTATGGAGGCAACTGGGTTGTCTTACTCTTCTTCGGTCTCTTGGTCATAACATGTTCGAATTTCTACTTTTAAAAAATATTCTCTTAAATTAGTAGTTATAGTATGTAATAAGCAGAGGGTGTTTTGTGTCAATCCCACAATGCACCAGTTTTGAGAAATTTCACCTGATTAAGGTCATGTAATCCCACAAAAATCCTATTCTTAACACATAAAAACCCTGACTTTACACTCATTTTAGCCAACAACACGCTTACTTAGGGACTTTTTAGCGTGATTATGAAATGTCTTGTGGTCCTTAAACTTTTAGAACACTTTTTGTCCTATAAGTACTGACATGTGTTTAGTACAGTACAGTATAGGCACATTGCAATGCATCATGCATGGGATTGATTCAAAACACCCTCTGTGTAATAAGTGAATGTTAACATATTTGGTGATTTAAAATGACAGTACATATTAGCGGGGTATATAGTGTTAACCTTTATTGTAGATGTCGAGACTAAGTGACCAAGCGGGTTTTCACTCCTGGCAGAGCGCATGGACCCCCCAACCGCTTTCTCGAAGGAATTTTTGCACGAAATTTATACCACATGTGAAGGGTCCTAACACAACAGCAAATCAACCAAAAAAACTAATGTTATTACTTGGGCTGTATATTAGGGACACGTCATTGTTTCCAACGTAAAAATTGGGCAAAAAGACGGAAAATGTCAATAAGCCTTGCGCTTACACCATACACTTTGAAAACTGTTTTGTTTTGTTCATATCTACTCTAGAAGATCTAAGTAACACAAAACTTGCTATTTTAGGCAATCCTGTGTTTTTACGGGTATTGAAAAATACACGTCGTTTGTCTGTAAAAGTAACGGGTTTGTAAGGTCCACGATGAAATTGTTTTCAGCACATAAAGGGTTAATTATTTTTAAGTACATGTATGTGCATGCGGCAGGCGCATATAGTCGCCCAAAGATGAATAATTGTATTTTTATATAAACATTTCAACATCATCATTTTCATGGGCATATTCAGAATCAGCGTGAAGAATGTATTCCACCGAGTCCATACAGTATTTACAAGTTTAGTCTTAGTCTTTCTTTTTAGATGGCTTCCCAAATGACCTGCATAATATTTGAGAAGCCGTCTCAAAGCCACTGACTTATGTTATAACTTTAGAATTGCCCAGCGTAGAAAGAGTTAATGTTACTATAATAATTGTTTACTTACATGTGTGTGCACATATATTAGCAAAGTATGGTTATAGAAATTCGCAGATTTTTAGAAATATTCTCAGCTGACTTCCATTAGTGCCCAATGGGGTTCCATGGGGATCTCACTAATTGATGCATTAACGGTAAGTCCGATGTAAACTTTTTGTATGAAAAGACGCGCATTTAAAAGCCAGACAATTACAAAAAAACAACCAAAAAATCTCATCCCTAAATCGGCCAGCGCTAAAACATTTTCATGTTTAGGGGACATTGAATGTAGGCCTACTATGATAGTATTTTTTCTGTGTATAAAAATGTTTTTGCGTGTTTTGCTTTTATTCCAAGCTGTAATAGCAGGGGACTGTAGTGAAAGAATGTGCGCTTCGGGATAAAATTGTGAATTTCTGCACACAAGTACTTTAGGCATTGATAATCCATAAAATTTATGGAAGCACTTGACAATCCCCTTAATGGACCCCAGCATGTGTTTCAAGGTTATACAGGGGTCAAAATTTTAAAACGTTCTGATTGTGTTGAAAAGTACACCATGATGTTTGTCTGGGTACAAGGGTGGCCATACTCGATGATTGATATTTAAAACAGTACTATTGAACATTTTGAAGCATGAAATCACCCAAAAATGTGTTACGTAAAAATGACTGATGTGAAAAACTTGTAACAAAATCCTTATAAGTCTGCTGTTCAAATACCCCCTTTTCCTTCAGGCTACGAACACAGTTCGTAAAGGGTTACTTGTGGACTAAGTTCATAGTGATATGTTCGGAAGAGACTGACCATTCAAGTGGTGGGACGATTATGGATAACAGATAAACCTGTTTTTTCGTCGATAAACCTGGTTTTTCGATCGAAATACCAGGTTTATCGACCGAGAAACCTGGTTTTTCGCAGATAAACTTGGTTTTTCACTGATAAACCTGGTTTTTCAAACGAAAAACCAGGTTTTTCGAATTTGATTGTCATATTAGTACTTGTCATATTAGTACTTGACATACTCACTGCAGTCAATAAAATATGATTAATATGATAAAAGCGTGCAAGCAGGGTAATCAAACTCTCCATAAGCTGCGCCCAGTAGCCAATACAACAACCCAATTAAACAAGAATTGGTTATAAATAATGAGTGTACAAATAACAATATTGCCTTGGCAAATAGACTTTTGTTCCAAATCAAGATTAAGTCAATTCGATCGAAGTCCAATACGATTGAAAACCTCGCGACTACCTGTCACTGTCGCGACAACATTGTCTTTCAGAGGCTTGCTGGCACCAAATGTTTTCGTTATTTTTTTCAAAAATTGTTTGATTTTGTCTGGAATATGGAATACATATTGTTTCACAAAAGAGTCCCCGTCCAGATTTGACCATCTCCTTTTACTTCGGGAATGCAATGAAACATGATCAATTAAAACCAAAATGATCATATCACTTTCCCCAGGGTATGTAAACTATCGTACCTCCTTGGTAATAAATGCTGAAGCCCCTCCCTGTTTATTTTTTAGTTTAGTGACATGAGCATGGACACATGTGTCTTAAAGTAAATAGCATTTGCTTTATTTTCTGCAACAACACTCAGCAGAAATCATGTGTCTTTTTTGCAGGCTCGAAACATTACACACCAAATCAATATTGGCAAAATGCGACATTCAAAGTTTGCTGGGACGTCATTGTGACCTATATGGAAGATGTTGTAGGCCTACATGTACCAAATTTGGAAAAATAGCAAGAAGAGACCCTTACACTGATACCCAGTTTTTCGAACATCGACTGTTCGATAGCAAATTCATAGGCCTAGGCGAGTAGTATCGACTTTTAGGCAAGGGCCAAAGGTCATTTGGTATTGGGCAAATTTTAACCCCTCTGTGGCTCTTTCAATACCTTCACATAAATGAGAGCGTATCCACAGAAAAGTGGAATCTAATATGAATTTACATTTTTCTCAGGTGAAGTGAAACAGACCGATAGAAACCTTTAGAACGTGTAAATATGCGTGTAAGTGAAACTTTATTTTGTTCGAGCAATCCGTAACCACGGATTTACACGTTTTGCCGCAAATGGGAACGTACAATCTTCGCGTATGACTCCTAAAGGTGTCAAATATCAATAATGTTCTTATTTTAACATGAAGATGGTATTTTAATCTATACTTCTGTTTCTTTCTAGATTGAAGCTAATTTAGTATCCCTGCCTTGAACAAGAAGCTAGACAAATGCCACTAATTTAGCGGAACTGATTTGGTAGGACCTAGCAGTTTCGACAACTTGAAAACTGTTATACATTGGAGAATTCGGCACTGGAAGATCCCGAAGATCTCCAAGCAGTAGTGCATTTAAAAAACCCAACAATGCCACGCATGAGAAAGAAGTTGTAGCAATATTCAAAAAAATTTTGACTTGTCTATTGCGAGTTACCTATCATGTATCGACTGGGGAGCAAGCAAACTAATAGACGTATTCCACATATTAAACAAATTACGAACGTAACATAGAATGTTTAACGTGGCGTCTCGTGTTGTAATGAACTATGCCAACGAATCTTAAACTGAGAAGAATCAGGTGCATTTTAGAGTCGTCTTGGTTTTACACAATTGATGGCTGCATACCCGTATGACATGGCAACCACTTTTAATTTAATGCTCAGGCCGGATGTAGGTGCTCATACGATAACAATAAAAAATTGGTCCTTTTACGCACGTGGGACTATCTTAAGTTGCAATATAGCACCCCCCCCCCCACCCCCCCCCCCCCCGCCCCCTCGCAGAATTTTCGATCAGAACTGTGGAAAAAAAATTTTGGGCTACCCGGCGAGCGGAGCGCGCCGAAATTTGTGGCCATTGACCAATCCGGATCCGCCCCTATGGCACGGCTCCCTTATCAAAATCTGCGATTTTTTCCCTCGCAATGTCGAGTTTCAGGCGCTGTATATCGAGTTTTACCCCGCTATATGTCGATTTTACAGCGCTTCCTATCCAGTTTGAACTCTATGTGCCGATTTCATAATTCATGTCCAGAATAAATCATGTCCAGAATAATTATGGACGCCGAGTTTTACAAAAACGGGACTGCTTTTTTCACATGTGCACTGGACATGATTTTTTTCACAACTACAAACTCGACATGATTGTTTTTTCTCGAACATTAGCAACTCGAACAGTGAATTTTTTTCTCACCATGATTTTTCTCCTTAAAGAAAAAAAAAACAAAGCATGGCGAGTTTGCTCATGTTGGAAAAAAATCAGGTCGATTTTCCTCAATGTTGAGAAAAAATCATGTCGATTTGAAAACTGCAGTCATATTTTTTTCTGGGACTGAAGGAAACTGACTGATTTTAGCATCACCATAAGAGACAAACTCGATGTATCGAGGGCAACTGGACAGACCTCGCTGTAACACTCGACATATAACTCTGCAACACCTCGACATAATGTCGATGAAAAACTCGATACACAAGCGCGTGAACTCGACATGATTTGATACGTTGAGCGTGCCATACCTCCCCTGATTTTTGCCCCCCCCCCCTTGAATTGTGTCCCCTCCCCCCTAGCCCTACTGAAAATAAGCTGGTTACGCCACTGCTTTATTATAGGCTATAGTACCATTAAAAAGGCTGCCGTAAGGATACAAAATCTTGGGTGGACTACTTTTGCGTGGCACTGATGGCTTTGAACAGTAAATTGTCGGCATTTAATGTCTTTCTTACAATAATAAAATTCGCTTTCCACAACGTAAAATTTCTGTTCCCTGTACATGCTATTTCCGTTAACGAATTGTGTTAGCTTCGATGAAACACGTTACTCAACGAACATGTGCCTGACGATACTTGTTATGCGGCTCGAACCAGTATGTCTATGGTGACACAAATTACTGTCAAACGCCATTGTTCTTTTCATTTAGGCCAAACAAAAATTGTTTTATGTCCCATCCGAAACCGACCCTAATTTTGGACATCAGGAAAGAGTTTTATTTTCCTTTACTGTGCACAAGCAAACCGACCCTAATTTTGAAAAAATCTCCCTATTTTTGTTAAAATTTTAACTTTCTGAAACGTAAAAAAGAGATGGTTCACAGTTTCTTAAGCGTTGATTTTGGGTTTCAAATGTACAAAGATCTTTTTGAGTAAGAAGCACCTTGATTTTAGTGTTTGATTAACTTATAAACAAACACATGTTTCAAGATAGTTTGGAATATTGACATTAAAAAAAAGTTTTCCGACCGACCGACACCATTTCTAACAAGTCGTCCCTATGGACAAATCAAACAATTTTTTTTTGGCCTTATTGTCAGATAGAACACTGGCCCTGTGTATTACAACCATAAGGAGAATTCCCCGCAACGCGTTCTGAGAAGTCATCAAAACGCGTTTCCGACATTCCCACAATACGTTGCGGTGGTCAGCCAGTAAATATCGGTGACGGTACTTTAAAAAAGTACACCCACAATGCGTTGCAAATTATTCCTTGCAACGCCGTGTGAAATCACCCCCATGCGACGTTTACAAAGTACATTATTGTGAGGTCTCCACCAGCCACAAGGATTACAGTGTATTGCCGCAACGAGCGTTGTGACAAGTCCAACGCATTAGTGGAAATCTGACCAACGCGTCTGCGGTTGCAGCCATAGAAGTTTATTTTTGTGTGACGTGGTTTTGCACACGTTTGCCACCGTTCCAAACTCACAAAGCGTTGTTAGGTTTCACAACGCGTTGTGTAGGTCCACAAACCATAATGGTCATAATATATTGCCGCAACGTTTTTAAATACGTCGACGAAATCCACCATTCTAATTGGCCGACACCGCATAACGCGTTGTGACATTTCGACAACGCGTTGTGACTTTCTCACAACTCGTTGCAGCAGTACGTTATGAGATCACATTAACAACACGCGAAATGTCTGACGTTATGTGTAGGAGTGTTATAGTATGGGACAGTGTGTCATTTGTTGGCTTTTTTGCTACAATTGGAATTTTTGGTCTTAAAATTAATGTAGAAAATGGTCCCTGGAATCCAAATCAAATTGTTACCATTTTTTATCCCTTCCGTTTGGCGGCCATCTTGGATTTCAAAATGGCCACCATTTTCAACATATTTTGCTCTATATCTTAACTTCTGAGCAACATAGAAGGTTCAAATTGGTGGCAATACCCATGTTTTTGATGTCAAGGAACACAAATATCACATTCAGAAAGTCGCAGATTGTTTCTTTCAGGCGGACATCTTGAATTTCAAAATAGCCGCCATTTTCAACATATTTTGCTCTATATCTGGACTTCTGAACAACATAGAAAGCTCAAGTTGGCGGCAATACCCATGTTTGTGATGTCAAGGAACACAATTATAACAT
Source organism: Ophioderma brevispina (assembly GCA_023653785.1). NCBI lineage: Eukaryota > Metazoa > Echinodermata > Ophiuroidea > Amphilepidida > Ophiodermatidae > Ophioderma > Ophioderma brevispina. Next base: position 10,893 of record JAMKCH010028889.1, on the reverse strand, counting down.
CCGAAAAGTCACAGATTTTTTCCGTCCGGCGGCCATCTTGAATTTCAAAATCGGCCGCTATTTTTAATATCATACTTGCACCAAGATCTGACTTCGAGCAACATAAAAGGCTCCATTTGGTGGGAATACCCATGTTGTGAGGTTGGAAAGAGAAACACATTATTACATTCAGAAAGTCGTAGATTGTTTCCTTCAGGTGGACCTCTTGAATTTCAAGATGGCTTGCCGAGCAGTCTAAGGTGCGGAACCGTCGACACAGGGGTAAGATCGATCGAGCGACAATAGTTCGAGCCCGTGAGTCGGGTGTCTTTGTCGGTTTCTTGGTCATCCAAAATAGTTCCTATAAGGTCGAAAATTGCATTAATTGCATAAGTGGTGATATGGAATTTCTACTCCGCTTCCCACCCATTGCATAGAATGTGCAGAGGTATGCAGCGGGTGACCGGCACCTTCATGGTTCGGATAGTCATTTAAAGCTGTTGGTCCCGTGTGTCAGAAGTACAATTCTGAGAACGTTAAAAAGTTGCAAGACCATCGAAGAAGAGGTAGTAGGGGATAATCCCGGGTCTGTTACCTCCACTCATAAACTCTAGGTATCAGAGTCCATTCCAACCCGCACTGGGCCCGCGGGAAGGGTTAGGCCTTAATCCCACATGAAAAATGTTGAGGCTTTTGTCCTGCAGTGGACTGACATAGCTGATGCTGAAGGATGAACTTCGCCCAAATCGGACTTCTGCGCAACAAAAAGGCTCCATGTGGTGGCAATACCCAGTGTTGTGTGTATTGATCTGATGTTGTGACAGAGTGTCACATGAAAGAACAGGCTAAGGGACTCATCCCAACAGTAAAGGGTGCTGGAGACATGGCGAACCCCAGCTACTAATTAGCTAATTGGACCAGCTGAATTGTTTGTACAACACCAGCACCAGTGTTTTAAAGCCCCGGATTTGAAATCTGTGCTTTGAGTCAAATCATTGGTCTCTAGGTGATGGGTTGGTCCTAAAGGCTACCTAGAAAATAGGTACAACCATGATATTGACAAAACAGCTGTATGGCGAACTGTGTTAAAACGTAATGCTGCTTTCATCATAGCACCATACAACGTCCGGACACTATCAACAACAGGCCAAGGAATAACACATGTAATGACGCACAACTGTATGATATTGATGGTCATCTGCATACCGCATTGTGCACAGTGAACTGCTACTACAGGAGAATATTAATGGCTATGCACTTATTACAGCCTCGCCGGGAAGAATAAGAAAAAGCTGTGACTACCCAAGGAGGTGTGTGGGGTTCGTTTCTCACCCAAGGATCTGTCAAATGTAAAGAGCGCATCCTGAAGCTAAACTGATGGTAATCCTGAAACAACCGTGTCATTTGATGGTTTACCATCCAGATGAAACCGTCTCTCGCTTTTACCATGTCGAGTTCAGAGGCGGGCAAGCGGAGGTGGGGCTGGCGTGAGGGAATTCGTATAAAACGGGTAGCATTGTTACCACTTTCAACAAATCCAAAATCAAGACAAGTAGGGACTGTGGACATACCGTCGCCCAAATTGAGAAATTGTTCCAGTGGACTACATTTGGCAGAATGGATGGATTACAGCTCATTAAGAACTCAAGAGACTACAACACTTTTGAAGCTGTCATAGTTGATCACAGAATGTCTCTTACAGGAGCCAGATAAGTTACCGTCAGCGTTAAAACCCTCTTAGAGGAATCGCATGAAACCCAAATGACTGAGAAAGGTAGTGGCGATGAGGATACAAAGCTTTGTAAGCAGTATACTGAAGCAGTACATAACAGGTTCAACACGCTTGTTGATGAAACTTGAAGATTAGAGACCCCAGCAACATGCAGTATATGAAGCCAACAAAGAAACTGCACTGGAGATGCTACTGAAGAAAGAAGACTACTGCTTTCGCCAATAAACGAAAAAGTCCATCACAGCAGAGAAAAAGTCTGCTGCCAAAAAGAACCGTTTTAAATTCACCAGGAAGGATCCCCAAACCCAGCACATTGATACCGATAAGGCTGCAACTTGAGGCTGCTCACCCGTGGTGCTTGAGGACGCATGTTAGTCAAGGCTGAAGCATTTTACACCAGGCAACATCTCCATCTCAAATACAAGCAGGCTGCTGCCTGGGAGGCCGTGAGGGAGCTGACTGATACGAATAGAAAGGAACCCCCACCTATAAAAATTAAGGTGAAAAAACAACACTGAAGAGCGCACGACACATGGTTCAGCACTTTATTCTCTACTTGGCAAACCAGTCCAGAATAATACTAACCTGATGAACCTTTCTTCCATCACAATATAGCAGACGCCTTCTATCAAGACTGGACCTCTCATTTTCGAGGAATATGATCTACTGAAGAAAAATCCTGAACAAACACCAAGATCCTGGACCAACAAACATTCCTGCAACTAATCTGGAAGAAGAAATCCACTTTTCATGATAAACTGTTGGAATTTTGTAACGACACCTACATGGGAAACAACCAGCTGCCCTTATTGTATTAACATCGTTCATCTCTCCTCTGCCAAAGGAAAGTGACCTCCAACAACCCAAAACTAAAGAGGAATCACAACCTCTAAGATCTACAAACTCAATGCTGCTCAACAGAATTGTTTCTCACATAGCTCTCTCAGACGAAACCAGAATGGTTTCGTAAAGGCAGATCAACACTAACCTCAGATACTTGCCCTCAGTCAGGATCATAGAAGAGTTGAGAATTTCAAAGAGACAAAGATTTCACTTGTTGGTTTGCAGACTGTGCCAAGGCTAGACCGTGTCAACGAGATGTAATGACTGCATTGCTTACCCAAAAACTATGGGGTCCCAGACCCGACTTTAAAGCAATGCCATAATGATGATAAACCCATACTAGCTTTTGTGCAGATCATGGATGGCCCACACAACGGAGTTCATAACAACTACTGCGGAATCACCCAAGGAAGATACTCTTGCTGCATATCTCTTTGTATTCGTGGTTGATTACATCTCAGACAGTCTTGAAACATAAGAACGACAAGGACTCGCCATCAAACCCAAGCGTTCTAGATGTTACCAATGTTATCACAGACCTTGACGAATGCAGAGGATCGAGCTCTAAAGCCGATCTTATGTGGTTGCAAAAGATCTATAATAACATTACTGAGAATACTGCAGAAGAGTCAGCCTACATCTATATGCCAAGAAGACGGGATATATGACCGTCAAGGAGGAAGATATCACAACCTATCTGCGTACAGATGGTACCCAACTCGAAAGTCAGGCGACTTCAAGTCCGGTGGCTATGTGTAGCTGACAGCAAGAAAGACCTTCCGTCACGCAAAAGACAAGCTTGGAATGCCTGCTGCAATAAACGCACCACCTTTGGCAAACTGGTATCTCCAATCAACCAAGCTGACGTTCTTTAGACCTGTGAACGAGAGTATACTCTTTTCTATGGATATGAGACCGGGACCATGAAAAAAAACTACCGGATAAACTGAAGGGCAACACACCAGGCTTCGTCTGCGAGTACAAAACATAGCCTGGCGTGAGCACATGGACCAAAGCACAGATATGGGAGATACCCTCCAATCTCATTTTGTTGCCCATGCCAAGCACAATTGCCGCGTCACTGTTTATCGGTGTGATTGATCAAGTAGTCGCAGTCTCGGACATCACATGTTGGAGGTTCCATGCCCAAACAGGCGGTCGTTCGCCCCTTTAACTACATGATGTGATTGCTCAACGACAGCAGAGCAGGATCAATCTGATATCCCCAACCATTAATGTCAGACAGGGACATTTGGCGCTACATGTGAACAGACTGGATGCGGCCGATAAGATAGATAGTTGTGAAATTGGTTTCAATACTTTGAAATTGCATGGAACAAAATGGACACAGCAATAACATGAAAACCATATACCAAAAATTAGTAAAACACCCCACAGCTATGGCTCTCCCAGGATTCAATGATAAGTGGGGCGGGCCGAAGTACTAATAAAACAAAAAATAGTATTAACCATTTTGAAATTCTAAGATGGCTGCCAAAAGGAAACAATCTGAGACGCACTGTGTGTATCAATATATATTTTCATAAACATAACAAAACATTGCGTATTGCCCCCACACTGGAGCATTCTATGTTGCCCGAAGTCCAGATATTGAGCAAAGTATACGTTAACAATGGCAGCCATTTGAAATTCAGGATGGTCTCCAGAGGAAACAAGTGGCGACTTTACGGATGGATCTATATGTGGTTCCTTGACGTCACAAACATGGGTTTTGCCACCAGCTTGAGCCTTCTATGTTGATCAGAAGTGCAGATAGAGAGCAAAATATGTTTAAAATGGCGGCCATTTTGAAATTCAAGATGACCTCCTGAAGGAAACTATCTGCGACTTTCTGGATGTGATAGTTGTGTTCCTTGACATCACAAACATTGGTATTGCCACCAATTTGAGCCTTCTATGTTGCTCAGAAGTCCAGATATAGAGCAAAATATGTTGAAAATGGCAGCCATTTTGAAAACCAAGATGGCCGCCAAACGGAAGGGATAAAAAATGGTAACAATTTGATTTGGATTCCTAGGACCATTATCTACATTTTAAGATCCAAAATTCCAATTGTAGCAAAAAAGCCAATAAATCTCAAGCCATCAACACACCGCCCCATACTATTATATAAGTACAATGTAATTGGGGAATTACATGAACGAATGAGTTTGAATAAAATATACTAACGTGGGATATGACAATTTCACATGGATATTTGAATTCCACATGGATATGAGAATTTCACATGGATATGTGATTAGAATTTCACATGGATATGTGAATTTCACATGGATATTTTTAACAGAGCGAGGTACACCTGTCTGTTTTACAGACTTTTTACTCCTTGTTACCACACGAACAGTTTGAACTATACTAAACGTTATTTGGACCATTATTTAAAATTTACCCCTGTAGAAACTTTACCCCCCCCCCCCTCCTGTGGAAATTGCCGACATTTTCCAGAGGGACATGTGGGCTAAAAACCTTCTAAAATGTCCTTTGAAGTCAAATCAATCGTTAAACCTTACTTGCCAAAGATTAGTCACGGAATTGAGGATTTTGACTTAACTAAATAGACAAATTAGAGATTTAAAAATAATCGCTGACGTGTATTTCCAATATATGCTTTGTGGATGGTGGATTAAATAAGACTGTCTTATTTTACAAACCCCATTCTTTAAAATTCTTTCCAAATTATGTAAATATAAAATATTGGATATATTGAAATGTTGGATAAGACGTATTTTACTGTATTGTTTGAGGTATTTTCTAGAAAATAACCTTCAGCGTATTTAGAGGAATGAGAGGGTCTCAAATTCATATTTGTTTATACAGATCTGACTCGTATAATGGCCAATTCTCGTAACTACGGCGAGCTCTACTGGGCCTGGGATGGTTGGCGCGATGCTGTCGGCGGCCCTGCCAAAGATGATTACAAGGACTACGTCAGACTGAAAAATAAGGCGGCTGTTGCTAATGGTATGAGAAGAAACAATTTTTGAATTTCATATTTTGTTTGTCAGGATCGAACTAAACAGATAATGTTGATTTATACAACATAATATTGTGCAGCAAATCTGTCAACAAATAGTCAGGTAGAACCTTCATGTGACCGTAAAGTTGAGTATGGACACAATTTTTTTGCTGAAAATGATAGATTAGCGTGTGTGGAATAAGAATCTGCCGGGTGCCACCTGGGCATCCTTGAGCATTTTGAGAAATCCAAGATGGCGTCGCCATAAATGATAATTATCTCTTCAACCCTATATTATCAAACTATGGAGTTACTAGATATACTATAGGATCCAATGAACAAGTGTATGGCACTTGCAACATTAAGTCATACTTCAAATTCAAAATGGAAGCCAAATCCAATAATTTTAAAATATGCCATATAACATCAAATACCTGCGATAAAAATAGACGAGAAGTACTTTGTTATGTTGAAGGTTATGTTGTTAGACACATTTAAATGTATTCCTGATACTTTTAAAATTGTAACATGACACCAATCAATATGGCAGCCAAAACGGGAACATCTTCAAAAAATACTTGGCACAAATTTATAAGTATTACAGCCTTCAAATCGAAATCAATGTGTCAATGACATTAGAAATGTACCTTTGATCCTAACCAATGTACAACATACATTTCAATTTGTTTAAATGCGCCAAAATCGAAATAAAACTAATATGGTGCAAAGTTGTCAAAATACCATAGGAATTACATTTTTTCACATATATTGCACTCAATTTATAATTTGACCCATTTTTATTTATCCGGATTACCTGCTATCACTTGGTTATGATCATAGGTACATTTCTAATTGTTTCATTGACACAATAATTTATACTTGAAGGTAATATTTACACATTTGTGTCAAGTATTTTTTGAAGATATTCACGTTTTTGGCTGCCATATTGATTGACGTCATGTTACAACTTTAAAAGTATCAGAATTACATTTATTGTGTGTAACAACATAATCTAAGTACTTCATATTTATTTTTATCGCAGGTATTTGCTGTTATAAGGCATATTTTAAAATTATTTGATTTGGCTTCCATTTTGAATTTGGAGTATGACTCAATGCTACAAGTGCCATAAACTTGTTCATTGGGTCCTATAGTATCTATAGTATATCTAGTAACTCCATAGTTTGATAATATAGGATTGAATAGATAATTATCATTTATGGCGACGCCATCGTGGATTTCTCAAAATGCTTCAGGATGCCCAGGTGGCGACCCGGTAGATTCTTCATTCCTACCACCTTATTAGCCTGCGCTGGAGGCTCAGCACACATTTGTAACGATCTCTCAAGTACAAAAGGTTTGAGTATTAAATATGTTGACGACTGACAGAAACCCCTGAAAACGTGATCTTTAAGTGCCGCAAGTGGTGCCTTAGAGGGAGAGGGGCCAAAACAAAGTTGTACAGGGGTCCAAATTTGTAAATGGATCCAATCATGGTGAAAAGCAAACCATGTTATCTTCTACCATAAGTATTCAGAAAAGGTATATTGCCAATATGTACAGCCCTAAAGTTTCAGAGTTTATACTAAAAACAGCAAAAATATCAATAATATAAGGTCATTTCAGTTGTACATGGCGTCAAATTTTAAAAAATTGCTCCGATTTGGATAACTTTGGGTGCAAATTAATTGGTGGAGTTGATAGGATTAAAATCAGGAAATAGGTTTTGACTGTCTTAATGCTTAGTTTCCGATGTAGGGGGCATCAGAAGGTCAACGTCCATGCATTCAATGGGGCTTGATCTGTTACCCCCCTACTTTCTTAAGGCAAGCATTTGAGACACTCAAACTCTTCCTTAATGTTAAAAAAAAATCCTATGAGCTCCACCATAATTTGCACCATTTTTTATCCAAATCGGAGTGCAATTTTAAAATTTGACCACCTGTACACCTGACCTTGACCCTTTTTTAGTTAGTTTTGTGGATGTTTTTTAACATATAACTCTAAATTTATGGTGTACAGATTACAAACCTATACCTTTTCTTGAATCCCTATGGTTAGACACATTAACATGGTGGTGCTTTTCAACATTATGGTATCATTTCAAATTTGACACACAACAAAACATGTACAAAAACTTTGTTTTGGCCCCCTCTCCTTAAGGCACCACTTTGCGCACTTAAGATCACGTTTCAGGGGTTTCTGTCAGTCCTGTCAACATATTTAATCACTCAAACCTTTGTACTAGAGATGTGTGTTGTATCAAAGTGTGCTAGCTCCTGGGTTTATATCTCATAATCCTTTCAGCAGAAAAATTGTGTCCATACTCAATTTTTACGGTCAGCCCGTAAGTTGGACCATGGCTAACCTACTACCACTGTAAATTTTAATAGTACCCTGAATCAAATACAATGCTGCTAAAATTCTAGTAAACTGTAAAGTTTTCTGTGTTTCTACTTCTCTGAAAGAGCTTTAACATTACATCGAATGAACAAGAAAAAACTTTTATAGACTGTTAAATATTTCCAGCATTTTTTTTCTGTTTTATATTATGTTGTAAAAATTACATGCATTCTTTGGCAGCATTGTTGCACAATATTTTACTCTATTTAGCAATTTTATACTTGATCAAGAAAATGTTTTTTAAGTGACTTTAATTTTGAGCGATTTTGCAGATATGGCGAGGGGGTGATAGTGGTATGCAATCTCCTGTTCAGTTATCATAAGGCTGTGATAAAGAGGAACAATTGGATAGCTGTTAAATTTGTCTTATGGATAAAATGTCCATTTATTTTTAGCATGTTTAGACAAGATATAGCAGTGTCTTCGTTTGCAAAGATAGTGTAGATACACTTAATGGGTGTTTTCTTTTTGCGAAATCCAGCGAATTGGCAATTTGAATCCTGGGTAGGAAAAGACATATCTCTGATTTTGAGAACCTGTGAGCCAATTTATTTAATCTTTTGGGTAATCTCATCAGCTACATTTTGCTGTGCTTAATTTTGATAATGTACTTTGTTTGGGGGTTTCTTGTGTTAATGCAAGAAACATGTAACTCTGTCAATCTAACAGTATTTAGACAATCTTTTAAAGTATCCCTTTTTTTAATGGACCAAATTTGTTTTTGACGACATGCTTGTCAATTTGGTCCACTTAAAGTGACAGAATAAGAATTTAAATAATTAATCTAAATATTTTAATGTTTGTCATTTCGAATGTCTAAGGCAAAAACAAAAAAAATTTTTTTTTCATTTCTGTTCTTTTATGACAGAATTAAGTAATATTTCATCATCAAAATTAAGCATAATAACTTTTGATCTCATACATATGGCCAACTTGTCTTTTTAAGTGCATAATAACGTTACCCAAAGACCTATTGAGATACAATATGCTCTTTTTTATTCATTTGAAACAGATGTCCCCATTCAGTATTTACTTGTGCTTCATCTGGTTTGCCTACTAATAGATTTTGTAGGTCCTATCATTTTGAATCTTGAAAACAAGTCCTAAAATCACAGAATCTATAGAATGGTTTCAATCAATATTAATACCTTTGGAGTAGTCATAAAAAGAACCGCGCATAATGAGATGGCATTACTTTTCGTTTAGGAGATCAAGCAAGTCTTTAAAGCGTCTGAGGGTAATTATGACAACTCTAAAGGCACTAATATTGATTGAAACCATTCTATAGATTCTGTGATTTCAGGACTTTGAAAATATCTTGCTGTCAAGATTCAAATGATAAGACCTACAAATTCCATAAGTAGGCAAATCAGATGAATCTCAAGCATAAACACAACAAAGTATATATTAATTACAAAGATTGATGGTCTTAATAACAAGACAGAGTTAGGGCCGACGTGTTTCATGCATGAACACACGATACCAAAATTAATTTCCATCAATTAAAGTAATCTAGCACTATTTTTCTGAGAGCTCCCCTAATTTTTCAAAAATTGAGATTTTTATACGATTGCATTGGAAACTGGCTACTAAACTATACATGTGGATGGTTAAGCTCGAAAATGTCTATGTCGCAAACGAATGGATTTTGTAATTAGAATAATTAATATCGGAGATATCCGATAATAATTCAACGGATGCTGGAAACGGCCTTCCAATATGAAATAGCCGGAAAATTGCACCATGTATGTGTCTATGCTCATCTATTAGTTGTTTTATTGGTTCAGGCAAGTCAAATTTGAGGTCATTTTCTTGAGGTGGCGCTATTTCATCATGGACGGACATAAACTTAGCATTTCGCTCTGCCGTTAAGTACAATCTGGGATCCCAATTCTAATTACAAAATCGCTTATTTTATGATAAATATGTATTTTTGAGAATTCTCGTTTGCAGGTATAGTTTCCTAGACAATTACCAGCACAACTGTGCAAAAATATCAAATTGAGGGTGCTCTTCACCATATTAAGTGCCTCATTTGCATATATCCTCTGATTGGCTAATAATAAAGAGGTGGCCCATGCTCTATTTTTTCTTGAATAGAGTGACCACTCATCCCAAAATAAGTGCGGACATGTGTTCACTTTTGCGCGAATCTAATGTGCACATTTTAAAATAATTTATATCTCGCTACTCTTTTTCAACATTACAGATCAGCCGGATTGTGGAGCATACTGGCGCTCTTGGTATGAAGTTGAAGACTTAGAAGCAGATGTACTAAGGCTTTATCGACAGCTGGAACCATTTTACCAACAACTTCATGCTTACGTCCGTAGGAAACTTTATAACGAATACTCTTCAAAATATATCAACCTGGAAGCGCCTATACCAGCACATTTATTAGGTACAGTAATTGCTAATTCTAAATCTAAAGCGTACTTTATGTTTTTGTCACACTTTTTAAATACTTCAAAGTCTTTAGTTAAACAATCACAGAGTAAAAGTATAGTGAAGCAACTCTGTTGCAAACACCTAAATACTAAATTAAATACATGTCAGACATAAGTCTACCTGATATAGTTTTGTTTAACATGTGAGCCATATTATGGTAGGATGTGTATGGTTTAGTGTAAAGGGCACTGCTACGTTTATGAAACAAGCTAAGGTCCATACAATTACTGTTAAGTAGCCCAATTTGAATCTGATGCATTTGCCTTTCTTCCCTCATTTTAATAGATAATGTATGCATACTCCGAAATACTTGTAGGCCTACATACATCTAAAATCGGACTTCTTCCCATAAATCTTTCCCCGCTGTTCTGGAGGCGTCCCTTGAATTTAACACTTAAGTGAAAAAAAAAAAAAAAAAAAATTCTTGAGGTGGCGCTATTTCATCATGGACGGACATAAACTTAGCATTTCGCTCTGCCGTTAAGTACAATCTGGGATCCCAATTCTAATT
>JAMKCH010028888.1:0-38260 GCA_023653785.1 Ophioderma brevispina | reverse complement strand
AACAAATTCCAAAAATTTTTGGAAATAAAAAAAAGAGCTGATTATCGAACATGTTCAAAACCTTATTTTGTGCTACATTTTTTGTCTATTTTGGTTGCAATTTCCATATATATTAGAAATTTGTTTTCCAATGATACATTATTGTTTTCCATATAATTGAATACAATATCTCTGGAATCACAACACCATAAGATAGGAATCTGGGATACATTCGTCCCATTTTGCCATGTTAGCGAATGATGTAAATGTTGTGCCTGTTGAATTCAAGCTTCCATGTTGGTTATAGATTCGTACCTCACTGACGGTATGATGCTTCAATTCAGCAAACTGTTCTCTCCAAGATGAGGTACCAACCACCAGAGACAATTAAGCTTCATTGATCAGCTTTTGTCTACGGTGTTCTGCACAAGAAAAGGAATACATAATTCATAAATGTCTGACTAGCACTACTTATCAAGACACAAAAACTTCTTATATTTAATACAAACCATGGGCAAATAGGTCTCTATGCTCCTTGTTGTTGGTTAAATGCCTTTTACGACTACTGAGATAAACAAATCAAATAGCATATAGTATTGACTGTTTTGCTTTCCATATAAGTTTTTCTCTACCCAACCCATAAATTTAGAGGATACACTGGCACCTTTGAAAATAGCGCCCTGAGAGTTTTTCAAATGTATTTTTGCATGGTTGTAAAAGCTTTTATATACATTAGCCCTCATCTGAAAATGTATTAACCCGTCAAATCGCCAGTCTCATGGGGTAAACAAACATTTTATATTTCAGCAGACGACAGAAATGGCGGTTAACGTATGATGTTTCCCACGGTATGCACGCTGTTTGACCGGTCGATGACCTTTGTGGTTGTTTAATATCAATGAGTACTGAGTCCTATGATATTCATGTAATATACACATTTTGTTGATTAAGATATGGAAAACAAAAAGTTAGCCTACAATTCTCTGGAAGCCTTTAACCTCTTATTAATAACGTCCCTATCTGTTTTTCGAGTATGTTGTTTTTAATGTGTTAAAATTTATCTCTATGCATCCCATGGCGTAGACTTATCATTTGAAGACAAATTGAAAGAATATTTCATATTTTGTGAAAATGTTGGCCATGCCGCTTTATTTTTTCAATCTTCTTAAAGACGTTTTTGTTCATAACAATCGAAAGAAAACCATTTCCTGGGCCTAAAAATCCTCCCTGCGGTATGAAATATGAACTTTCTCCTTATTAACCAAAATCTCACGTTTTGATGAAAGGAAAGTATGGGGGGTTGAGGGTTGTCCGATCGGGTCAACCCATCTTTATGTACAATAAGCTTAATGAATGGAGGATAGAGGTTTTAGCTAAGTTTCAAAGACAACATATCTCCTGTATGGGATTTAAAGTGTCTTTTGTTTGGACAAGTGCAATCACCAATAAAGTAGCAAATTTTAAGAAATGGAGTCATTTGTCCTCGCAACATGGGCTAATTTTTAATATTAAGGTTTCCATTTTAAAGTAACAAATTCTTCTTTTTTATTTTACATGTAATTTTTTAAAGATATTTAAGGATTTTTCTAGCAAATTATGTTTTTTGCGTTTTATTTTTTATAACTGCTCAAAATAACCCCTGACACAATTGTTAGTAAATGCTGTCGTACATATTCCATCGTAGCAACACACACAAAAGCACAGTTGACATTTAATTGAGTGGCCTGTCAAAAACTGCATAATTCCATCATGTCAAAGCTGGATAAAATGGCCATGTAGCAAGCTAATCATGTATAATGCATAACCAACACAGGCCCTGGCATCACAAAATCACACTCCAAAACTGATCACCACTAAATTAATTTTATCATCTAATAGTCAATTAGAACCTTCAAAAACAATATGTATAGCTCACAGGCAGGCTTATTAGTTTCAAAATTAAGTGTATATCATGGTATGCCAAATAACATACCACTACAAATTGTAGATGCTGAATTCCTGGCATTACAATGATCGTGTTGCCTGGCAAAATCGAGGTCCCAAGTATTTAAAAAAAGCAATCAACGTGGGGGGGGGGGGGGGGGAACACACCTGTAAATCAATAATTTAGCCGCCACTTCACAACACTGTGATATTACGTTTGTGGGGTCCACATAGCAATTCATGTCCTGTATTCTTTTTACAGAATTATCAATAGCGCTTAAATAGTAATTGAAGGTATGGGGGGGCCCAGTCACGCCTGCTGCAACATTTAGCGCGGCAAATAACAAAACACACAGGAAGGCGCAACCAACTGCCTTTGTTTCCGTTTTCTTTTGAAATAACCCGAGAATTAAATATCAAGGTTATAAAATGTAAAAGCGTGGTGGTGTTTCATTTCATTGAAATTCAGTTACAAAATAGCAATTTGGTAAATGGCATTGTAATGGAAGTAATAAAAAGTTTAATTTGTTAATGGCGGACATTAATTCTACAGCAAGGGAATGTAGTCAGAAATAAACATACATGTGATTTGATAAGGTATTCATGTGCAAGCAATAGAGATAGGATGATGTTTGGAATTGAGTCTATTGTACTGTTACACTGATAAAAGATGGGTTGAAAAGCTCAAATATTTATGCCAATTTACAATAGTAACACATATACCTGCATGTGCACAGGTGGTGATTCAGATAGTGGAATTTAATGTAAACTTTCCTACAGACAATAAAAACTCTAAGAATCAACAGCCCCAGATATGGATACATCTTGGAGAAGATTATTTTCTCCTCATGGTTACCAACCTAAGTTACCAGTAGTTTCCAATCGAATCACATTTTATGCATTTATTACAACTGCACCTTTCTACCATCATATTTTCAACGGGTATGGTCAGCAAAAATGATTTAAATTACAATGGGCAAGGCACTTTTTTTTGATGGGGACAACTGACTTGGGAAACAATAAAATATGAAAAGTTAACCAAGCAAGACAGAAAACAATTATTGAGCAGGAGTTTAATCGCAGTTAAGTCCGTGCTCTACTTTAGATATTATCTATATAGCTCATAATGGTTACAGCTGTAAGGTCCATCTCTTATTACTAATAATTGCTTATACATTTTGGAGCCATAATCTTGATTGTGTTGTTCCGGTCCACTTCCCTTGCAAAAAATTGTTCGACCATCATTTACAGGTTTGCATTTCCATTGAACAGTATTCCTGGTTTTTAGATTGATACATTTTTAGGAATTCTCTTTATTGGGCCATTTTGTCCCCGTTTTACCATTTAGGACCAATATCAGTTAAAAGGGATTAGCAGTGATAATTCAAGGAATCAAAAAAAATTTGAAAATGCATTTTTTAAAACTTATATAATAAGGGTAGTGTGTGCACATTCCATATAACTGCTTTAAGGTGAAACAAAACCACCAAATAGTGAAAAAAATATGAAGTATTTGAGGGAAACTTTTTCATACCGTCTCACGCAAATAAGACATACAGCGACGGAATCTCAAAATCTGCACTAAACAGCTGATTGTGGTTTACACCAGTACATAATAAACAAGATCAATAATGAGTGTGTTTGAGGTCAAAAACTGTATTGATATTGGTGCAAATACGCTGAAAATCTGTGATATTCATGGGGAGGTTTTTTTCATCTCAAAAACGGAGTGTTGATACGCAAGTATAGAATACAGAGAATCAGATAAAAAAGTAATGCATTGTCTTTAATACACGGATCAAGCAACCCCTTGTAGGGTATGTTCGCATATCAATGCAGTAACAAAAATATAAAATATAAATTTTGATGATTTTTTAGATGTTCAATTAGCAAATCGCTGCTAATCCCTTTAAAATATTTGTAAGAGATCTCTATCATCATTAATGCAAACTTAAATTTTCCATTTTCCCAGAAAAATTAAATTGCAAACCTGAAAAATGTATTCGTATGTTTTTGATGGAATTTTTATGACGATGAGACAATTTGTTTACCACATTTGCTTATTATAAAAGAAACAGGTCTCTTGGCTTGCCCTTGAAGATACTGTACATTTTGATTTGCACATTCTTCATTTGGTTTAATTTGAAAGTCAGGCTCCAAATTTTGGTGAGAATGATGAGAACATTTTGATAACAATTTGCAACTTTTACTAATGATTACAGAAACTTGAGGATTATATTAAGGTGCATTTCGTGATTTCAGCACCTTTCTGTTTTATTACATTTGATCACTAGATATCCTTATCCTTGAGAAAAGCTTATTCCAAAATTGAGGTGATACCCGTTCTTGCGCTTCCCATATGCTACTGTGCGGTAATTTCTGTCCGTTTACGGACAGAAAATACAAAATTGCGAATTTCTTACAGATGCGACCAAATTTGCACGTAAGATTTGGCACATGTGGATTACTAAGGCTAACGGTTCAGATGATATAAAATTCTCAACATCTTTTAGGTAAGTCGGGGGGACGAGGCTGTGGATCATGAAATGCCCCTTTAATAGGGCCTTACCCAAACAAAAATTATGCACCTTGTTGAATGCAAGCTTAATTTGTCTTACAATTATTTTGTATTATGTACGTATTTGTGTTTTCCCATTTTGTGTATAGTTCTTTTCCATATGCAGCTTTTCTCCTGAATGAAATGATGTCTAAACCTCAAACCCTATGACGTGCTTAACAATCAATAACAACTCATCCACTCCATCTTATTTAATAAACTATATGCTGCATATTTTCTCCCTCCCTCTTCATACACCAATTTAGGTAAAGAGCCAAGTTTACTGCCGGCTTGCAACATCAAATCATTCATCATCAGAACTAGGCCAACCATGAGCAAATTGCAGATGTTTATGCAGCCCAGTCTATATCCTATATCTTGGATAAACAGATTACAAATGATTACACAGAAAGTGGCATTGGTAGTAATTTTTTTTCCCAAGTATACCGGGTTTATTGGCAAGGCTCCTCCTGGGTCAATGTCAAGCAATGTATTAATTTGTTGGAATTACCAATACATAAACGTTGATGTTAGATAAAAATAGTTGTTTCTTTAGGCAAATGGCTCTCAAAGGTGCACAGCCCCAGTCCTATGTTTTCTTGTGATTAAAACATATTCAATTATTGAAATTAATTTTTAATTTGGATTGCACAAACACGCACAATATCACATTTGGGAATATACCACTACCTCTCACTTCGGGAGTTGTTTTTAAAATTCAATGGTAACATTTTGCTTGCATCAATAATTTATTTGTATTTAGATACATTGGATATTAGGTCACAATTTTTCAGTAGAAGCTGAAAACATTAATACCACATTTCATATGTCACAAGCTCTCATGTTTTTCCTCAATATAGGGTTGGATACATACATACAATACATAATATATTTATAACGCGCCTTTACACAGTTCAAGGCGCAATACAAACTAATGCACAAAGGCGTGAAAGTAAGTCTACAGAAGCAATGAAATAGGTGACAGAACATGACCATTATGAGAACAGGTAAGTTTTTAACCTCTGTTTAAAGACAGCGAGAGATGGAGCTTCTCTTACAAAAATTGGGAGAGTGGTTCCAAAGAAGCCGTGGCCCTGCCACTGAGACGGCTTTGTCCTTATGACTCTGTTGGTTTTTGGAACATGTAAACGAGTACAATCAGAAAAAGAACGGAGATTATGGTGATGAGTCTTCTGAATGTTGTACAAATCAATATCATGTAAGAGATACTCAGGAGCACTTGGAAGGTAATATCATGTAATGAGCAAATCAAAGATACTGTAAAAATGTTGGTGTGATTCACACAGATATAGAAGCACTCTTTTGATTGGTTACTCAGAGGGTTATCTCATCTGCATCCTGTAATGAACCAATTAGACAGATTGTATCATAGTGATCAGGGGTTAGAAAAACCCTCAAAGTGTTTTTTTCTGGAAATGATCTCCAAGCCTTCAAAATTAAGATTTTATAATAGAGGATCCCCGATTATAATTAGCCCAGACATACTGGTGAAAAAATATATATATTTTTCATTATGCTTTTTGTAAATGTTCTCTTCGTTTTTACTTCAAATTGATATTGATAACTTTTTTGAGGCACAGAGCCAGAGCATGTTGAGTCAATCCCACAATACACCAGTTTGGGGAAATTCACCTCAATAAGGTCATGTGATCTCACAAAAATCCTATTCTTAGCACATAAAAATCCTGACTTGTATGCTCATTTCAGCCCACAGAGTGCTGACATGTGTTTAGTACAGTACAGTATAGGCACATTGCAATGCATTATGGGATTGATTCAGAACATCCTCTGGTATAGAGCAGAATGAGAGAAAATTTGTTTTGCCATATTTCTCAACAAATAATTAAATAACACCTAGCTATGGAAAATAGTGAAGGAACAAATGTTTGCAAGGTATTTTTTCCTCTCCTTTACTGTTTTGTGCCAATTAAACATGACCTTGAATCACCCGGACACATTATCAGTAACGTTAATACATGCAAGACAGATTGTCTTGTCTTGTGTAAGATTAAACCGGTAGTGAATGTTCAATAAATATGTACACAAAGGTTATTAATGGTAACTAATCCTTTTGATACCACCTGTAATTGCCGACATCGGTCAGATTGGACATGTATCTGTGTACTTTCTTTCTCGAATGATTCTTTAAAATGACCGAATACCCAAACAGGATTAGTTATATTTGTCTCAGGATTATGGAGGGACTGAAGGGAAGAAATGCTACCCAAGGCCAGATCATTATAGCATTCAGATTAATCATGTGTTAAGGCTACTGAGACATGTTAAACTTTGTCACAACACACCTGCCGCTCTAAATATGAAAACAAATTATGATGGTCTCCATTGAAAACAAAAATGAGGTGAGTCTGAGTCAGTCAGATTTGTTACAAACAAAATGTGCCATTTACATTATGAGATTACATTATGAATATGCAAGATAACAGTAAGTAATGTTTTATGTTCAGAATTGTTCATTTTAGTACATTTCAAGAATTTTAGCAATGTAAAAAAAAACCCTAAAACTGAAAAATAGAGTCCATGTTCTTTGTACAGTTAGAACTTTTCTGGGAATTTTCAAAATCAGATTTTTGAACAGATGTTTGTGAGGTATTTTCCCCCCCTTCTCTCATCCTTTGTCTGTCCTGGTCAGCGTATATTAGACCTTGAATCAACTCTGACACATTATTAGTAATGTTAATACATGTATGATACAATTGTCTAGTCTTTTGTGAATGTAAGATGATCACATTTAATTGATATATAATCAAACAATCTTTGCATGAATCATAGCTTTAACCCATACCGCTGATTTCTACCAATAACAAGTGAACATAAAGTACCCTTTAGTATAGTGCTTCATGACATATGAGTACTTAAAGACAAGTCTCAAGAACATACATAAGCATACATCACTACCTCTAGTGTACACAGATCTTTGTGCATTGGTTGGCTCTATCACTAGTCATAATTCCTATGATTCAAATTTTACCATGATATGTGTAGTTATCACAACCACATTTGGTTTTTACATTTCGGTATGGGTAGCCAGTAATGAATCAAAAGGGAAACTGACACAAAATTAGTCATGTTCATATATGAACAAAAAATCAATTTCTCTTTTTAACAGGAAAAATGTAAGTCTATTGGGACATTTTCCCCTCCGTCTGCATTCCATCCATGTACTTGAAATTCTCTCTCAAAGATAAATGCATCCTTTCACATAAAGTAATTTGGGCATAATTACACAAAGTATACCTTTTGCAACTACTTTGTAGTATGTGCTTCATTCTGTTAAAGCACATGATGCAGAATATGTGTGTGAAGGGTATAATTATGCTGTATTTTGATAGGATTGCAAATACATTCAAACTTCTAATATATAAAACAAATACCTGTTGGATTCGAACTGGCAACCTCCGTATATCTAGCACAGCGCTCTTGCCAATTGAGCTAATACACCACGGTTGGTAGAGGAGTGATAGATATCATCTATAGGTGTTAGGTGCGAAAGCTATGCTATGCTGTTGTCTTGCATGTCGATTTCATGAACATGTTACTCTTCATATGTAAACACTTATTACAGTATGGAACAGAATTAAAAGAAATTCCCATTAAATCAGAGTACATGGCAACCGTACAGTACAGGGATGACAGGAGACCAAAAAAGCTCATCTTACTTTAAAAGATGCATTCTTATCAAGTCATAATATATTTTAGGCATAACAACTGAAAGAGCTTGAAAATGTGAAGGCTTGACAATGGTTCATCCCTATAACACTTCTCAATGGGAGTAAGCCCAGTGCAGGATTTTACTACGGCATATCCACCTAGTCAAATGAATATCTGGACAGTATGAGGTCACAGGAACCATATCTGGACAGTCTGACATTTACATAAGGTTAATGCCTTCATCTTTGAGTATTTTATGCTGCAGCTGAATGACTCATGTCTTTTGCAAATGCATGAATAAACATTTTACTATGACCACATGAGACCACTTATCCTTAAAGGCCTGCATTTGTGGCACTCAGTCCAAGAAATATTGATGCCAATTTGTTGCACAAAATGAAAGCAACACCCTAGCAGTCATGTAGCCTCATCATCAGGTTGATGGACTCAGCACTCAGCCACATATTGAATGTACTCAACATGGGGTTGCATGGTTATTTTTGGAAACCTTGTGAATTACTGCATGTATCAAAGTTTACCTCTTAGCCAGCGTGAAACTTATACATGCCTGAGAATGTGTCTGGTTTAAATTGAGAGCTGGTGGTGTTCCTAACATACTGACATGCACATCAAGTTCTTCCTAAGGGTTCAATCCAAGGAGAGTATGGGGTTTCTTACGAAGAGGTGTTGGTTCATGTGTAATAATATACATTGCAATTTTAGGCATTCATCTATGAAGACCAGACCCACACAAATTATGGTTATTTCAATTAATAGGCAGCTAAAGCTTATGGGAATTACTTCTGACACTAAAAGAAGAAGAAAAAGGCCAGAACAGCTACCAGACCGCTGGGAGAATTTCTCTATTAACCTGTCCTATTTCATATGAGGTCAGGTCAACCATTAGTAATTTGACCATTAGCAAAGATATCTAATCAATAATGAATATATATATACAATATACAGTAATTATTATTGTAATCTTACATGGAATCTATTTCGATACATTCCAAATGAGACATATATTCCTGGGTAGGATTTTGTTTGAGCTTAAAACATCTTGACACTGTCCCAATTGTGATGATTGCAGACTGTCCCTTTCAAACCAACAGTAAAGCCACAAAACAAGGGTGAAATGTGAAATATTTTCTTCAGTTGAAGCAGTTTCTCTTTTCCACATGAATGGACAAGAATTAAATGAAGCATATAGGGGTCCCCTGGACCATATAGGTTATGTAATGATGGCAACTAGAGGAATGATGTTTCATTGTGAATTCATACTATTACACTGTAAATGAAGTGTTTAGAAAGTATGGACAAAAACATGTTTAGATTATGTTTAAAACCTTAACATGTTTTTGATTTATACATGTTTCTTATGTTTAAATCCTAAACATATTTTTGTCCATACTTTCTAAACACTTCATTTACAGTGTAAACTTGTAAATGCCTGTGATATTTGTGGATGAATTACATTTTTGGAGCCAAATATGAAAATTTACTCATTAATATTCATTGGCATAAAAATGTGACACAAAATTACACTGCAAAGGAACTCATCCATCGACATCACAACACCGGGTCTCAAGTGAATAAAAATTTTATGTGGTAAAGTAGATTATTCACATTTTAAATATATATGCAAATTAGTTCATTAATATTGATTCTTAAACACTTGAGATTATTTATGCAATTTTATTGGTTCATAGTCGTGTGAAATGAGATGATATCACACGGCACAGCATGTACACGTTGACGCTACAAGCATACACACTGCTCCGGCCAATCAAAGGCACATAGTAACAGCGGACTGACCGATTATCATGCTGTACCACCTCAACAAGTTCATCCACCATTGCATTTAGGTATAGAAAACTGCTTCACCTTCATGATTAACTCCCTGAGGTCTACTACTTTTCTTACAGTATCTCTGATTGGCTCATTACAGGATTTAACATGATATAACCTCTGAGTAACAAATCAAAATAGACCTTCTATATATCTGTAGAAAACTTTAAGCTTTTCTTATCATGTCTCTGATTGGCTGAATACACCATATATAACCCAATGTATAACCAATAGAATCGGCCAGTATACCTCAGGGGGTTAAAATAACAAAAACGAGGCAGTTTTTCATTTGCCAAGTGATGATGACTTTCACACCAGTTATGGCCACAGGAAAGGACCGATTACGAACAATATCTTTGATGAGAAGGCAATGTATACAAACTGGATAACATTTGATCTTCCGATTTTTGGAATAAACTGATCCTGTGGTCTGAATTTATTTACATTTGATCTTACAATTTTTGGAATAAACGTAATCCTGTGGTCTTAATTTTAAGCATAAATTCTTGATATAACTTCAAACAAACATTTCATTCTCTAGGTCCTTCCAAATCCAATAATACTTTGTATAGTTAGCTGTGCAGCCTTGTATAATTTTAATCCAAATCCACAGTAGAACAAATTCTTTGGTAAAATTATATCTTTTGAAAAAAACTTATTAACCAAAATTTCAGTTGATTCTGATGTGTTTTGATTTTTTAATTAAGTGCTTTCGTATCTCGTGCACTATAATGCCACTGTGTTGGTAATGTAATGTTTTCATTACGGGCAATGATTTCGGGCAGCACATACTGTCTTGGGCAATGCTCGAATGATGTGAAAAACTCCCTTTTCTGTCAAAAGTAAGCTGGGGAGGAATGGGCTTTGGATCAAAAAGGCCCTTAATTTCATGGCAATACCATTGTTGAATATGGACAAGAACCAAAGCATCGTCAATTCATCAACCTTTCTTATAATATCCTAATTGCTTTGCGGCAATAAATTTTCGAGAATTTTGAAGCCTATGGCAAAATCTCCCAATTGCTTGACAAATTAACTACTGGTACAGCATATGTGGTTTGGCATCCATTAACACTCATTCACAAGGAATGTGCAGAGAAATTATTTCAACTTGTACTACCTTTAAATTATTCTAAATGCTTATAAGATCTGTACATTGAGGTCCCAAAATTGCTATACATTCGTTTGAGGAAATTTAGTTATCGCACAAATATATCCAATGTGTCATGATGCCTTACATTTATGTGTCAAAATCAATCTATAATATATTTGAGTGTAAATTAGCGTATTTACGTCGCACGGCAGTATCATTTATACACGAACCACAGCCTACGGGGCCCTATAGCAATAGGCATAAGATGACCTATTTAGGTGGAACTATCCTTGCTTTGCATACATGATGAGGAGTGTTTTTATTATTCACTGCACCTTGTGGCCATTTACAAGGTGTTTTCCTAGTGTAGTTTTACAAAGTTGAAGTCAAGTATCAAAGACAGAATATTACTACTGTGGTTACAGAGCTTGTTTTTCACATCTTGCCAGAAATGAGATTAAACATACCTAATATGTCATGCCCTATTTACTGTGTTGACTTTCTCTCCATCAGACAGTCCACAATGCAACAGAGTAATATTCGTGTCTTGGTGCTCAAGGCAGTGGCCTTTGACACAAGAGCGGTGAGAAGTGAATTACCCCTCAACACACTTTGATAAAAAACCATGTTTAAAGGTACCAATGGCCCGATCGATAATAGCCTCATTCCCCAGAAGCCCCATATCTTACCGGAAGGGGTCAACATTTTGGTATCAGAATAAGCACTATTTTTCTCATTTACCCCTGTGAAATCTTAGAGCATTTTAACATTTATGCACCTTACCACACACCGCCATAGGATCCATAAATAACCAAATTCTGGATCCCCGAATTTTAGAACGAAGTTGTGATTTTCTGTATGAAGGACTTGCTTTGAGCTTAGTTATTCGTTCACACAGTGATTAGCGCATAGACCACGCAGTATGCACATGCAAAAAACGTGATTTTGCTTGAAATTGGAGTGTCGCCCACTCGGAAAATCTCTGATTCAGCCCTTTAAGGATGGGTTTTCTAGTCACAATGACATCACATTCCTTGAAAATTGTGCATATTAAATATTGACTTTAAAAAATACTAATAAATAAGGAACAAATTAAAAAATACTAATACATAAAGAACTAAATAATTAAGAAAGCAAAAAAAAAAAAAAAAATAAAATCAAACAAACCAAGACAAATTTAGATAACATATATCAAATAAAATAATACAAAGAGTTGTCAAGCAAACTGATACAATCTCGCTGTGATTGGACTTTTGAATGCCCCGAGCCGCCTCCACACTTATACCTTGGCTTCCTATAAAGGCCTCCTCTAACAGTGTGGGCCTGCTACATATGCCTGTCTGTATAATCCTTAGTCACAGGTATAAATAACCACCTCTATCGGAACCATCCCCTTAACACCTGTCCTCTTAACACCTGTTCTCTCGAGCAAATCTTACGTCAGGTTCATCTTTAACTTGAGACCAACCTTTTCAGTTAAAACAGCTCTAGTATACATTCTAAATCACTGTTGTATCCTTAGTCATACTAACCAAGAAGGCAGATACATTAACCAGGTTTAGCAAGTCACATAAATGACAACTTAGATTCCTTCTAATATTTCGCTGTGAAACACCTCATAATAAGTAGCAATTGAATGGACAAATTAAAAGGGGATGTGAAGACCAAAGTCCAAAGCCCCTTTGATTGATTATAAGCCAAGCCCTAGACATGTCATGGTCTTTCTCAATTAAAATGCACCAGCAATAAATCTCATTCCAAATATGCCACATAGCCTTCAACTCATCATACATATGCATACATATTCACAAATCTCACACAAGCATGCATTTTGGAAACACTTGCAAAGAAAACACAACTTTGTATAAGAACTGAAGTCTTCTCCGCCTGCCACCTAAGTGTTTAAAGGTGCACGAAGATTTAAGTCATCCATATTTCTTTGGTATGTAGTGATTCATGTGATTAGAACGCTCATAGTCTCTACTTGTCATTTGGTTAACGAATCAACAAAAGGTGATTTGGATAATATGCTTATAATTTCAATAGAAACATTGGCCAATTTCACCTGATATGTGAAATCTCTCGTTGCACCTTTAAGTTCACCCATGTGCATATGCAGATGTATCATTGTTTGATTTTTCAAAACTATTATTATAGGGGTGCACCATTAGATTTCAAGGAGCTGGGTACTTTTAAGGATAAACAAATATTGTTGCCGCAACCTTTTAACCTTACAAGAAACGGCACAGCCTCCCACTGGAAAAAATGATGAATGTACTTCTCCGACCTTGACAAAGAAAGAAAAAAAACGTCCCAAGACAGTGAAAAGAAAACAGTTTAATTTAAAGATGCAATGAAGAAGAAATTTCACATAACAGGTGTCCCTAAAAATGTGAACATTTTGATTTTTGCACTAATTTGTAAATCTCTCTAAGAAAAATATCCCCATGTAAAAGGATTAAACTGAAAATATTTCTTTGGTACAAGAATTGTGAAAGTTCTAATTTACTATAGGAGCACATACTAAATACAGCCTATGTTTTGTATTAAAATTAAAGGAATGAAAATTGCCGTTTTGTTTTCACCTTTCAAGGCATTTCTGTAGTCAAATACAAGGCAAGAATCTATGGGTGGGTCGTATCTATATGAAACTTCACTTCGTATTACAATACATTGGATCCTCAAAATCTCTCATTGTTGCGACCTTTAACTGACTGCAGGGTAAAATAATTTGTAAATTACCCAGCCACCCCCAAATTCAATGGTACTTCCCCAGGTACAATCCCTTATGGTACTGTAAAATTTAAAAATTTCATGTGTTGAAAAGAAGCCACCTTCCTATAGCAATAAATATTGAACGCAAGCGTTGCAGAATCTGCAGTAAAGAAAAAGTTGTGCAGTATTTGTAATCTCACATTGTAAAATGCCAAAATACTTTAACAAAGGTTAAGTGAACTGAGCGAAGGAATGATCTATTGCAACTAATTACCATGCAAAATTATTCATCATCATGATAGTGATTGCATTACAACATCATGGTAAGAAATGGTAAATGTAAGTCACATTTAGACCTAGCCCGGGTCCAGATCTACAATCCTCACAAAAAACAAATAGTTGACACACTTGATGGCAATAATAATGGAACCATTTCCCATGTTCACAAATGAGATTGAATTTGGGTAAGTCATAGTACTTTAGAAAGCATAGGTCTTCCCTTTACCAAATTCTTTCCCCAATCCCCACCCCCATCAATCAATGTTGGGGGACCCTGGCTGACTGCTTGACAACATGACTCGGATCAACATTGCCTGGGGAAGAGGGGGTCATATTTCCCCTAAATCAGAACAAGTGTAACCAACTTTTTTTCGCATGATTTGTAGGCCATGGTCTGGGTCTTGCTGCTTGGCTAGCCTTGTTGAATGGAACATTTCATCTTTTCAACTCGAAATATCTTGCCATTACACTCATAAACATTTATTATTGTGTATAAAATCACAAAGGGGTTTGGATTAACAATGAGCGTTCCATTTTCATGTACCTATTCCCTCTGTGAGAAGTCTTCACTTCTACAGGGGTGGTGCAAATTTCAACTGAGATAGCCCACTTATTTGAAAACACTAAGTGATGCTACACAGCAAGGTGTTACAAAACAAAAGCCCACATGGATACAATTTGATGGTCTGACTAGTTACAATGTTCAGGTCCAGCTAGTTTAAAGGCAAACGGACTAGGTTAAATATATATCTTTCTTCCATATACTTCTAAATACATTCTTGTTTGAACAAATATCTATCTGTCAGAAAAAAATTGTAAAACGTTCATACCTCTTCTGTATCAAAGCTGCCATTTTGAGTGTCCACAGAAAAATATTTGATGTTAGTCAAGTGCATTTGGGTAACCTGCGAGTAACCAAAGAATGAAACAACCACACATTTTTAGTTACAAGCCTAGATTCTGTTTGATAATTTTTCAGTTTACAGATTTTCTCTGTTTTATTAGGTTTTAGTTATTAATATTAGGCTGTTAGACATTGCTATAACAGTTACAACATTTGAAATACCTATCTATTGTTCTGGCCACCTGTATTAGTAGATATCCACATGAGGAAAGGTTTTAACATTGCAGCTGAAAAAAAAACCCAAACGGTTTTCATGTGATAGGAAATATATTAGCTATTGTCTGCATACCTTGAATTCGGTACTCTCCATTATTCTAACTTCCATACGGACAATCTCGCCCAACTGAGGTCTGCCCAAGTCTGCGATGCGCTTGTCCTTCGTTACAAAACAGTTGTCTTTTTCACTTGTGTAAGATTCCGAGTCACTGCCTGCAAATGAACCAAAAGAAAGGGATTGTTGTTAAAACGTTGCCCAAATATATTGTATTTACATCCATCATGCACAGGTCACTAATATCATGCAGTTTCTGTATCATCAAATATGGCTGGTATACTGTACCGTACTCTAAATTGTTCAGGACCATAAGTGATTGGGTCCAATAAATTATGCCAGGGGAGGGAATGAAGAAAAATCAACTCTTTTTCATTCAGCAAAAAATTGCATTCCCCCCTTTGCTTCCATTCCAAAACATGCATTCCCCCTGAGTTTGTTTGTGTTTTCTTTTTTAAAGTTTAATGTTTCCCTCCCCTCTGAAAATGTTCCATGTTATGTTCCTCTCACAAAACTTTTTTTTCGGATTCCCCTTTAAATTCCCCATTCTCCCTGGCAAAATAAGACCCTCCCTAAAATCACACAATAAAAAGCACCATGGACAATTTTTTTTTCTGCACTATAAAGAGCAGTGTTCATTAAAATTGTCTCATCTGGATCCACTGATATTACGGACTGTCATATTATCTTGTATGCATCAACATGCAACCTGTATGAGCAAAATGAGACTCATGTGGTAAGATTTTGTTTTTGAGTTAAAAGGTGGCATGTTCCGATCATCTTTGGCACCCCGCCCCACCCGTTTCCTGAATAGTCATCGATTTTGATATCAGATGAAAGGCCTAGTTTTCTCATTGTCGTCCTGAAATTTGAGGCCCCTCAACTCCTTTCATCATTCCCAAGATATAAGCCAAAAAACCGCCGTTTTAGTGTTTGGTTAACCATCAATATTAAGCAATATGAATAGGGCTTTGCAGGCATGCATTATTGGGGCGATCTCCCATCAAAACCGGCAAGTTTGGTTTCCCACTGTACTTGATGGGGTGTATGTGAAGTGCCAGGCTCTCATATCAATTAGAGAACACAATGCCACATGAATGAGAACAAGCACCTTTAACTGCAACCTGAAGGGCTAAATATTGAAATTTACCCAGCCACCCACAAATTCAATGGTACATCCCCAGTACATCCCTTTATGGTACTGTAAAATTTAAAATTCATGTGTGGAAAGAAGCCACTCATATAGCAAAATAATGAAACTCAAGCGTGCAGAATCTGACCAGTACAAGAAAAAAGTTGTGCCCAGTATTTGTAATCTCACATTGTAAAAATGCCAAAAATACTTAACAAAGGTTAAGTGAACTGAGCGAAGGACTGATCTATTGCAATAATTAGCCTGCAAATTATCATCATCATGATAGTGATTGCATGTACAAGCATCATGGTAAGAAGTGGTAATGTAAGTCAACAATTTAGGCCTAGCCGGTCAGAGCTACAATCCTCAAAAAAAAAACAAATACCCCACGGAGTCGACACATTGATGCAATATAATGGAACCATTCCCATGTTCACAAATGAGATTGAATTTGGGTAAGTCATTGTTCTTTAGAAAGCGGGGCTATTCCCTTACCAAATTCTTCCCCAATCCACCCCATCAATCAATGTTGGGCGGAACTTCGCGATAGGACTGCTGACAACATGCTCGGATCAACATGCCTTGGGGAAGGAGGGGCGTCAATATTTCCTAAATCAGACAAAGTGTACAAACTTTTTTCCATGATTGTAGTGCCCATGGTCTGGGTCTTGCTGCTGGATAGCCTTGTTGAATGAACATTTCATTCTTCAACTCAATGAAAATATTCTTGCCATTACACTCATAAACATATTAGTTATTTGATCATCCAAAGGGGTTTGGAATTCCTAACCAATGAGCTGTCCATTTGCTGTACATATTCCCTCTTGTGGAAAGTCTTCACTTCTACAGGGTGGTGGCAAATTTCAAAGGAATAGCCCACTTAGTGAAAACACTAAGTGTGACTACACAGCAAGGTGTTACAGCCCACAATGGATACAATGTGATGGTCTCTGGACTAGTTTACCAATGTTCAAGGTAAAGCTAGTTTAAAGCAAAAGGCTAGGTTAAAGTATATCTTTTCTTCAATTACTTCTAAATACAATTCTTGTTTGAACAAAAATCTATCTTAGAAAGAAAATGGGTAAAAACGTTCATAATATCTCTCGTATCAAAAGCATGCCATTTGCGTGTCCCACAGAAAATATTTTATGATGTATGCAGTGCATTTGGGGGTAACTGCGAGTAACCAAAGAATGAACCAAACCAAACATTTTAGGTTACAAGCCTGATTCTGTTTGATAATTTGTCAGTTGACAGATTTTCTCTGGTTTTCGTTTTAGTTATTATATTAGCTGTAGACAGTGCTATTAACAGTTACAACATTTGTAAATACCTATCTATTGTTCTGGCCACCTGTATTAGTAGATAGCCCAATGGGAAGGTTTTAACCATTGCAGTGACCACGGTTTTCAGTGATAGGAAATATATTAGCTCTTTGTTGCATACTTGATTCGGGTACTCTCCTTCTTCCCTTCCCTTACGGCCCATCTCGCCCACCTGAACTAGGTCTGGAAAAACCCAACGATTGCACAGCGTGCGTTGTCTTCCGCATATAGTCAACACCACAAGGTGAATATATTTCACCCCCAAATACCACACCCCATGTAAGGATCCACTCAACACCACAAGCAAACGCTCACAGAAAACATGGGCGAACCCTGACTCGCAAACACAAAAAACGAAACAAACACACCAAGACACAAGGGATTTGTAAGATTGTTAAAACTTGGGCCAAATCTTTGCTATTAATACAACATAAACATGCAAAACAAAACGGTCACTAAGAATCCAGCTGCAAGCTGTCTGTATCATCATAATATGGCTGGCATCTGTAAAATAATATCAACATGTTCAACGGCACCAATAAAAGCAGAGGAGACGGGGGGGATCATACAAAAAAAACCCACATTATGCAGGCGCACGGACATAAGAACCACAACAGACCAAAAGCAAGAAAAAAACCAGGACCTTTTACAGCCACACAACCAAAAAAAAAAGTCGCCACCAACAAAAACAAATTCCACACCTTTGCTTCCCCATTCACACCACACAAACTCTGCATTCACATGAACAGCTTTGTTTGATGTTAATCAACCTTTGTTAAAAGTTTATGTGATCACCAACCACTATGAAAACAACCAACTCGTCCCCAAAAAATGTAAATGTAAAGCCATCACATAAAAACACATTTTTTGGACACACCGAATTCACCCTTTAAATTCACCCCATTTACCCTGGCAAAAAATAAATGACCACCCTCACAACCAAACCTGTAACAAAACACAACCAATCAACAAAGTAATTACAACAAAAGGAACACATATGTTGACTGCACTATACATAACAGAGCAATAATGGGTTTTTTTTGTTTTTTTTTTTTCCATTAAAAAATTGTCATCATTACACTGGATCCACAAACTCCGAAAGAACCTTACAATGGACGGCCACCGTCCACTTAACATATTGATATGCATCAACACATGCACACCTGTATGAGCAAAAATGAGAATAAAATGTGGTAAAGAGTTGTACATTTTCTGAGTTCAACACGGTGCAACACTGTTACCGATCATTTTGCACCAACCCCCACCACACAGAACACCCGATTTAACAATATAACGAAAGTACCTAGTATCGACATTTTGATATCAGATTGACCCCAAGGCCGTATTTTTCTCTTGGTCGTCCTGGAAGCTTTGGAATAAATTGTCTTTAGATCAATCAATTGCCATCAAAATAACAAATTAAAAAAAAAAACCGAAGTTTTAAGCCCTGGTTAACCATCACCAATTAGCAAAGGATTGAAATAGGGCTTTGCAGCATGCATTAATGCGTCTATCCTCATCCCCCCCCCCCCCCCCCCCCCCCCCCAAAACAGCACATTTGTCTACCAACAGGTAGCGGTAATTGAAAGGTGCGTGTATTGTGCAAGTGCAAGGCATTCATATCAAGTAGAGAAGCACATGCACATGAAATGGAACAAGCATATAAAAGTTGCTATGATTGACACAGTCAAATCCCATGCTGGTAATGTTTTTTGATAACTTTTCAAGGGCATCATTACTGGGCAACTTTTGTTGCACTTGTATGTTTATAAAGGTGCCATCAAGAGAGTGACATATACGAAATGTCCCTAAAAAATTGACAAGCCTATGATTTTTGCTGATGTTACGCTCCCTAAAACCTACTTCCTTTCAAGACACAAGCTGCGACTTATTCTTGGGACAAAAAATTGTGCACTGAAATTTCTAAATTCATATCGGAGCAAATACATAAATCAGCCCCGTTTTATGACGTCTACACGACTCCGCCGGCGACTATTATGCGCCCTACGCCATGGCGGCGCCCTTACCATCCGCCCTGACTGGGGGGCATCTTTTGCCTTCTCGTTCTACACCGCGTTTACGTTTGTACGTGTTCCACCCGCAGCGATACTTTTGATCGTTTCGCCGGCCCCCCCCCCCCCCTCTTTCCTGTTCTCCCTTGCCTCTCTGGGCGGTCCGGCCCACCATGTCACTTTTGGCTGCCCCAACCCACAAAAATAGCGCTCCCACGTTACCACAACTGGAACACGCCCCATGCGGCGCGAATTCACCTCCAAGCCCTAGCACCCAATGAAACCCCAAATCCTCGATTCCAGTTCCGATCCCTACACCAAAACATACAACCACACCCTCTCCTGCCAATCCGCACCAGCAGTAATTTTCCCGTGCTCCTGAAGAGTCACCAAGAAGAAGCAGCCATGGGAAATGATCAGATACTGCCAGCTGGCTTTCAACTCCCCAACGATAGAGCCTCAATTGTGTCAAAAAGATCATCCCGAACTCCACGAATAACCAAAAACCTGGGAACGGACCGTGTCTATTCCTGCAACACCCCCAACACCAAACAAAACCCACGCAGCATCCGGAAAGGATGTGTCACGTTTTTCCGACAAGCTTACGCAAATACATTCGGTCTTGGGACCTCTCAAGATTGGCACCGTAACACAAGAATATATCAACATATATGTTACACTCAGAAAAAAACATTTGTGTTGTTCTAGCGACCTAAAACCTGGCTTTGCAAATTTTCCACGAAAACATTATTGTTTCTACAACCGACAAGAGCAGGTATATAACACAACAAATTTTACCAAGTATTCGTAATCCCCAATAAGCGAGTCAATTTCATAAACAGATCCCGCAAACAACACAGTAGGGCAGAAAAAACCAAGTAAGCTAACCTTCAATTTTTACAAAACCTAACCGTAAGACAACTTGCCCTGGAATATCATGTTTAGGCCAAAAAAGCTCCCGACATCATCCTCCCTCACTGACAATGCCATCCCGGTGCCATTTGTCCCCTTGCAAACCCACCGGTCTCGGTGTACCTTTTCTTTCCTGCTCTGGCTTATATTGTTGTTACCGCCTTGCGGTCAAGTGGGTGTCCTGGTCGTGTGTTGGTGGCCGGAACGATTAGACAATACAAAACCATCAATGGCAGGCGCCGTCCGTACAATCATCCCGTAGTTGCGGTGTCCAAGCAATAGAAACGGCAAAACGATAGAAACAACCGTTAACAAATGACTTGTGTCATCGCAAATCAAAATAAACTTTGTTTTCACCTTTTAGGACATTTCTGTTAAGAAAAACAACAAACCAAACAAAAACACACAACCAAAAACGACGGTTCACAAGAAAACTTTAGGGGTCCACGTCCTATCTATATGAGTCACTACCCCTATGACACCACCCCCCAAAAATATGGATGCCTTAAAATCTCTCAACTGCAACCTTAATGGCATTGACAGTGATCTTCCTATAAAATCAAAAATCTTGAATTTTTTACATTTTTAGCTCATTTGTAACAAAACATAGGTATCTTAACATACCACTACAATGACAATATCAATGACAATAATAACTGTTACCATTCTCATATTAGTAGTTCCTGGCTAAATATATACGCTTAGTACTTATCATCATAAAACTATTCCAAATTCTACTTAAGATTGCAAATACATTACTGCACTCACACATGTCTAACGGTCAGAGATTTTAAAACATGCTACTAGTGGAATTTGGAGTATTATAAAAGACATATCATAAATTACATTTAGTTTTGTTATGTCTGTAGCGTTTATGTTACAGATATTGAAATATGCTGTTCGTTATTGAAAAGCTCTCTGATACCTGCGGGTTCACCTTTTACATAGCAGACAATCTAACCACAAGTAAAAATACAAACAGTAGGCCAACAAGAATTCAGAAGTACATTGGGACTATAACGGAAGGTTATGTCAACATCAAAATAGGGCAATGACAAAATTGGATATACCAGGATACCGTAATGCCTTCAACACTGAAAAATTATGAGCACACTTGATATTTTTACCATCAATTTAAGAAGGCCTGTGGCAATACAATGAAATTAATGAAAATCCACAGATTATGTTTTTATCTAACATTCATGCCTTAGGTTTTCAAGACTTGACCATTTCTCAGCCACGGAATCAAAAACATATATTGTACAATACTTGCGACCAACATAAACAATTCCCAAGAGAATCATCTTAGACTACTAGGAATTACAGATTATTTGGCTCCATATAATTTAATTACAACCGAAATATTGATCATAATTTGTGATTGGATTTTTTATTATGATGTAGGTTGGAGATTAATTCGCAAACTATGGTTAAACTGATTACTTGAAACATGTGGTTAATTGATTGTTTAGGGCCACATGGATTCATTTTTATTTAAACCTTTATTGTCGGTATTGGACATGGAAAACAACCTTAAAATTGTGTGAAAATGCTGAAAATGTTTCAAAGGAGAATTAACCATACTATATTTGACTTGTGATTTTGAAATTGTTTTCAAAAGAGAAATGAAATACGGTTCATAATTATTTTTGTTTGGGGGCATTTATTTCATAAATAAAAGTTGGATTGCAAATGAGAGGCAAAGTTTTTTTCCGGGTTGAAAATAGCAAAAGACCAGGTCCGTTAGGATTTGTACACCAATCTGCTAGAAAAAACCACTTCTAACAATTTTTTTTCCTGAGTAGCGCTCCCTGAGGGAGGGAGGGGAAGGAGGGGGTTTACTTGAGGGAGGTGAAACGGAAGGGTAGGGGTGAGGTTTTCTCTTTCTATCCCTATTTTTTTCTTTTTTTTTTTTTTTCTTCCTATAGGTCATTATAGGGCATCGGGGTATTTGCAGTACAACAGGACAAAGGGTAGGTCTTCTAATATCAGTTGCATTTTTACTTTGTTACATGATGAGTCCATTGTCACCATGATAATATTAGGATGGGTCTTCTTTTTTTGCCAATCCTACTATCCTCACCGGCGTATCCAGACCTGGCTTTTGAGGGGACCCCGGGGGCGGAAAGGGGCCTCGTATATCTGAAAATAGGTGATTTTGCATGTTTTAAAATTGAAACCCGGGGCACATGCCCTGAAGCACCCCAAGATATGTCACTGATCCTACTATATTAGTGGGTCAGTTATTTTTTTTGGTCTATGACAAAAATAGGTCTCCATAGAAATGAGTTTCCTTTTTATTTTTTGGTACACAAATGTACTGTAAAAATGGAACCTTTTTGTCTTTATGATCGTTTGGTTAATTATAAACCAATGGATCAGAAGTTCCAAGCCAACTATATGAATGGATCATATATGTGTACATTTGCTTATAATAGAAATCAGTTGATTCTCATATGGACAAACCTCTACCTAATTGGAATGAGTATCCCCCACCCCCCACTCCACCACCACTACCACCACAAGAATTACTTCTGGGGGGTTTAATTTAAAATAACCTTAAGAGCAACCCTTCCTCGCCCATTTTGTTTCTGATCCTATCCATGTCCCCAGAGTATGGATGCTACATTACTTCATTTAACATCAACAAATTTTTCATATTTTCAAATAAAGGATTAGTGAACCTTTCACAGCATTGAGTTACTAATCAACATGATCTTATACTCTCTCAAAAACGAGACAGTTTTAAATAAGGAATTAAATGATGTTTAAAAAAAAGCAAGATTTTCACTTCATAAAAGACCCAACATCACTTTCCAAGACATTATTATGTAAACACCAGCTCCAACTATCCCACAAGCAATATGTGGCACTATTTTGACTTGAAAGTAGTTTGCCATTCTTAACCATGCCATATGCATACGCTTGATGAACAATACCTTTATGGGACATTCCACATAAGTTCAAATAACATCATCCCAAGGCAAGGATCATTCTAATAATATTGCTTGGTTGTGCCACATAAGAATTCTCTTGCATTATACCATCCACCAAGGATAACAGCGTTGACCTGTGCCATGGTTTCATTTGTGGTATTGTTCTCCAATCCGAAAAACCAGGGCTTGGAAAAAAATGCCAAAAGTTTCTAGAAGCGCAATCAAAATTTTCGCTAAAGATTGCAAAAATTTTCCTTTCAATCTTAAATCATGTCTTTTGGTAAACAACAAATTCCTCCATAGTAGCAAAATTTACCCGGGAACATGAGTTCAAAGTTCTCCACGGTTTCCAGGCATGTCAAAAAAGTTGAACCATTTAAAACAGTAGGACCTCCAAAGTTGATCGGAGAGCATCTTGTATGAAATAAACTTAATTAGAGATTTTCAACCTTTAATTTCACTTGAAAATCGTAAAACATCCAACTTTTTGATCCCATGGACATACCCAGCTTATTTGCAATTTGGTTTGATCACATCATGTTAACCGTGAATACCCATCACAGACATGTAAGAAAAAGTTTTATGGGCATACAGATAGAGGGTCTATTTTTGATTGGTTTAATCAGAGGGAGAGCGTGAGACAAGGTTAGGGAATTCGCCTTTGGTGCAGGATGTCCCCGATTCAAACCCCGGTAGGGCCCGAGCAGGGATTATAGGGTAAAATTATGGATTTATTTGTATACGAAACTATTGATTAACACTAGAATTCCGCTCTCCCCGTGGTTCATTTGGACTTGGGCAAATGAACCAGAATCCAGTCCTTCGGAGGGGAAGTTTAGCCGTCGGGTCCCTGTACAGAGAGTCATACCGTACATGTAGATCACGTCGGTTCGAGAAGAGTAGGGTGGTGACCCCTGATTGCCAAGCCGTTCTGGTCAGTTTAGAGGGAACCCCAGTAGAGTGGTTAACCACCGTTGGGTATACCTCTGAGCATTGCTGAGGTCTCGGTCCTCTAAATCTGTACAATAAATACAAAAAATAAATAAATAAATAAAAAAAGTAGTAAAATTAATATCCAATCAGTGTACTCTAAGAAATGTGGCAGTCATCTGAAGGTTAATCAGTTAGGGGCATATGTTTTACAGAAGTGAGCCTAATAAGAGCTCACCACCCTTTATCCGGCCCATAGCCTAGGGATGTCTGCCAACCTTATCAAGATAGATTACAACATAGCTGGACCAACTTTATCAAGGCATGCAGCCCATGAGTGTGTTATACTCCCATTATTCTGGGCAATATCCCCCGCATTTACCGACAACATATAACAAAATGTAAAACATTGGACTCTCCTTCACTTTTTCTGCTGATTAAACAATTATTTGCCAATTTATACCAAATTGAGACCAACATATCTTATTATATCTACCAAAATTTTCTTAGAGTTATTCTCATTACACTGTCAGTGCCATTGTGCCAAAAAATTTAAAAAAAATGCGAAATGGTTTATTCTTATTGCGCTGTAGACTATATCACCAAACATACTATAATGCACTATACCCGAGCCAAAGTTACCAGACATTCTGCCTTCTTTATCATACTGTCACAACCTACTTACGAATACACTTTTTGGACAAAAAAAATGTTCATGTAAATATGTTTCTGTAAAATGATCCCTATAAAACTTGTTAGTGTGATTACATAATGTGCACACAAAATGATACACCAAAGATTGGGTCACATGTATCACACACACAACAATGACAATAGTTCACCCAGCAGGCAATCAAGGCAATATGCATCAGCCTTTTAGGCGATCAGCACAACAGAGAAAAACTTCCAAATACCATAAAAGATTTATGAGCAAGTCTAATTTTTGACATGGCACATGTATATGTCTTAATGTTATTCAACCTTTTTGTACCCGCAATCTTTAAGGTATCATCTCGACAGACATGGTAAAAAAAAAGTGTCTTTTAATCTAGCATTGTCTTTCGTTAATTCCATCCAACTTTAAGGTATGTACAAAAATATAATTACCCAAATCGGTAGGGTTAACAAAGATAATAACTATTCATAATTTAACGACTCACTGGGTCAATTTTCAATTATAAACCTGTGTATACATTAATCTTAGCACAGTGAACTAGTTACAATACAACTCCACCGGTTCCCAATCCGTATTGCCGCTGATGCTCCTTGCCACGGATACTCAGGACATATATCCACTTGAGCGACTTAATGTAATGCAGTAACCCGTTTCCTTAACCAATGACATTGAAAAACAGAACAGTTAAGTAATCACGCACGCAAATGTCAGAAATAAGACTTTTACCTAAGGATTTTGTCTTACTCTTTCAAATAATATGTTATATATTGCCAGATTGAGAACTAGAACAATTAAAACACGAAGGTTCAGGCCCAACGCTTGGATTATTAGAACGGGGCGACCTTTTAAACACAATCCATGAACACTCTGGGAATGTACTTTGCAGCTCAAAAATAGCCTCCATCCTGGGAAAGAGGCTCTAAGCCCGATCTCAAGATGTACTCACAGCATTCAAGTCTAAACACATCATGTCTTGAATGTTGCAAGGATGTTAAAGATGCACTATTACTGGGTTGTGTTTGTAAACCAATGGTAAGTGATGAATGAGGGGGGTTTTTTTTTAAATTCTGTGGGGGGGGCCCCAAAAAGGTTGGCACAGCAGCAGAGTAACAATTGAAGAAAAAATATACCTGACCAGATTTGAACAGGGAATCTTGGTGTCACTAAAGAATGACAGCTTCCAATATTTGAGCTACACATCAGTGGATGATGGACAAGTGATATATAAACTTCGTTAGATGGTGTTTGGTACTTTCCTTATGGGGAAGACATCAGAATGGTATATTGGTCAGCTATCATTCCAATACATCCAAAGAAATCTGTTTGCAGCATTTTTTCATACAGAAATTCACATTCAGAAATAGCTTTCCAAAGACAATTTTGAGCTCTTTATAGGGATTCCTAATTATGGACACAAGCTTGCAGCGATTCATTGAACCATACAGGCTCCGATAAATCGCCGGTCCGATTGCCGGGGCAACCAGATTTTTTCGGCTAGTGATGCCTGGAATCAGTGTCAGATCGGGCAACAATTGCTCTAACAATAAGTAAGCCTCAAAAAGCGTTCGTTGGATGTTCCATACAAAATTCATTTCCATAAAAAAATCCCAAAAACAAATGTCATTTTACAACCTTGGCTGTATTTTACGCAAACCAACTGTCTCTGAATATCCAGGGTCCACAAGCCACATAAAATCAATATTGCGATCATATGGTGATCAGCTTAAAATTCCCAGTGAACGCAATTCTCGCTACGTCATAATCCGTTAGTGATTGTTGTCGATGTTCGGGGCTGACTCACCTCCCTATGATGACGCCTTACTTCCATATTACTATTTTAGTAACAAGTTGAGGGGAAAGAGAAACAATTTGATGCAATCATCAGCGGAAGTGCAGGCCAGCTCATTCGATCAGTGATCGATTCGCCATGCGGTACAGCGGTGTAGACTCACAAATTGGCGAGAAAGTTTCATGAGAATAATTCAAATAATAAAGTAGTAGCGCAAGTTATCACATACCAAAAATCAATTAAAATGATATGGTAAGCTTATTGATTGTATCATGTAGCCTAAAATATTACCTTAAATCCTTGATGTGGCCATCCAATTTATTGTTGTAAAAACATGTACAAATTAGTCTCCCCTTCTCATGTAGTGGAACGCGTTCAAATGGAGGAAAAGCTGTTCGCACGTGGATTGATTAAAAACTTTTAAAAGTAACCTCATGAACAAAGTGTTTGAATAATTTCTTGCTTATGGTAAAAAGAGAATTATTTTGAAAAAAAGTTAATAATAATGCATCTGTTGACCTGACTGGCCCCATTCACCCCTCTAACTGTTATGGCATCAAGAATCCATAAAAGCAGAGAGCCGGTGAAGAAAAAGAAATCGAGGCCGCAGTTAGTGGTCATGTCCACTTGAAGAGTTTACCTTGCGTTGTTGGCTAAATGGTCAACCCCAGCGTTTGGCGCAATACTCCGGTGGGTCATTTGCATAAACACAAAAAGCATTGTGTTGTTGTACTAGACCTCGTCAGCTCCGCTGCATACACAGTGTGTGCGTAAAATGTTTTGGGGACATTCATCGACCCCCAAAGCAAAAATTTGTTTTCACATTCTGTGTTGTATTTTCTAGTCGGGCCTGAGAACTTCTGACACGCGTAGAGATCGTCGTATATGGAGAGTCGTATGGAAACTATGTTTCTAATCCAGCGAAAAGACTGCACATTGCGATTGAGGATAATGAAATAGAGCATTTACATCTCACAAAATAAACATGATAACCGGAGATCGCAAGGAAACTAAAAAGAAAAAAAGACTTGCTCTGTGCAATTCTTCAAAGAAAAGAAAAATGGCGACCGGGCCGGCACTGTATCAAGTGGTAATTTTCACAGGTAATGATGCATGCATTGTGTATACGGTCAATTGATGAATTTGACGGATGGTAGTTTTCAATGTTTATTTTCGGGCATATTCGGACAAGTTAAAGGTGACCAAGCTCTGCCCGATCGGGCAATTAAAAAAAATAAAAGTTATCGGAAGCCTGGAACCAGATATGTGCCATGGCCATGCCACAGCAAAAAACTTGGGGACCCTCTAAATGGTTTAAATCCATACCAAATATGGCTACATCAATTGATATTATCCATAGACATCACATACTCCTTTGTAGCAGTATTGTGCACACAAGAAGCTATAAATTGGCTTCTTGAGAAAGACACCGGTTCAAGAAAATCAGCTGTTTGCTAAACCAGTAGTGGCTGAATTCACACATTCTATGTATGCAGATTCATCTACTGCATTTACTATATAGTTTGCCCTGCATAAATCCTCCCTTTGAAAGCATGCTTCCCACTATTACAGACAGTCAGCTATCCATGGTGTAACAAAAGATGCATTATTTTTGTATATAATGAAAGGAGTCAAATAACAGAATACACCAAAGTGATAATATAACACAAGCTGCTGGTTCGAATCACACAGGCACTATTTTTTAATGTTTATGCATCGGTTAACTCACGAAAGGCATAAAACAATATTTCAATTGATGAAAAGGGAGTCATAATAACACAGCAAAAGCTAGCATTCATTTGCTCTGAAAGATTTTTTAAAGGTAATATAAGGTGGGTCCCATGGTAGCTCCAAGAGTTACTACTGTCATTAATTAGCGTGACCATCGGTTTAAATCAATATTAGAGAAGATAGGGTGCGGGAAAAAATGTGAAAGAAAAGTCGTATTCAAAAAATTACCCAACAGGATTTTTAAATTGCAAAACATATGATGGACTTACCTACCAAAATTATTGAAATTGGGAACCCTTTTCCCCTCAAAGTTGCAAATGATCTGTCCAAGGTCTTATAACATTAACAAATGAGGTGTGAGGTGGTCGTTGGTATTATACATACGACGGTAGGGAAGCGACTATCGATGTAGAGATACCCACTGCGATCAATAGTGGCGGACCAGAAGACCTGTCGGACAGTGACTGACACAATGGCAATCTTCTCTAAAAGGACATAATACAAAGAATGTATTGTACTTGTATTTCTTTGAAAGTTTGTTTGAAAGCAAAACCATATTTTTGCCCCAGGAATGACATGCAAGGAATTAAAATAGACGCTATTTTACATTACAAGCATTGTTATTATTATGATCAATGCTTATAGTTACTGTCAACGAGGCGATGCTGCAACGCGTTGGTTATTCCTTCATGAATGTCTTGCACGATATCATCAAATGACATGTCTAGAGTGAATGTTTTCTTTGTTATGGGATTTATTCCGTATGGGCTAATTGATTTCTTTCATCCAAGTCTTACACCAAGGATACCCACTTCTTATAAATGAACATTCCTGAAAAAGTTTATGCTCATTACGAATATTGGGCCTGTTCCGATTCCTTGCCGATCGATGACCAAAAATCTCAGAAATGTATAGACTTGGTGTGTCAGAAATACTTTTCAAGCATGCACCTGCAACATTTGTGGGGATTAGATGAATACCCACTTTTCTTTCAAGATTTTTACCCGACACCAATACTTATCTATACTATTAATTAAAAAACCGAGGCTCTAAGCTAATTGAATGGATGATGTAACATCAATGTTCACAAACAAAAAAATAGACCATTTTAAATCTTTTTAAAAAATTCAAACCAAAAGATGATTTCATTTATATTGACTTACTAGGCTTTTCGCTCTCAGATGTCAAAAAATCACAAATACAGGGGTCTTTTCATTTTTACGTTTGAATTTTTTCTGGGGAACCATCCTACCTCCTATTTTCATTTTTGCAGGATTATGAAAGAGGTGGGTCTTTCAAATTTCCTTGCCTTGCGGGTAACATAGAAATACCCTAACTCAAGATATGCCATTTTTTCCCAAAAATGTGTTAAAATCATGTTTTTTGTTCATGTTAGAGTAAAACATGAGAAGATCTAGAAAAAAATAATAAAAAAAAATCTGGGCGGAACCGACCACCCTGATATTTTTTCGCCGTTACGCCAGAACCAAACATATTTTTTTTAACAAAAACGAAAAAATTAAAAATATTTGTTTTTTTTAGTGGTAAACAGACCAAAAATCTAGGGTGGGAGAGTCTGACTCGATCGGTTGGTCGGTCAGCTGGCCAGTGGTCGGTCGGTGGGTATGTAGGTAGTGGTACTAGGATATTTGATTTTTTTTTTTCAATAGGAGAGGGTATAAAGGTTTGACAGTTACCGTAGTACACTTGTATTCCCATAGTTGTGAACGCAATCCCTTTGTTTTTGTATCAAAATATTTTGCCATTTCTGTGCTACCCGTGCTTACCATTTGATTTACCAGCAAGTATTATCATGGGTGCTCCTTGTTTGTGAATTAAATAATAGGCCAGTTATTAAGATTACTTGACAGTCATTTTCTTGTGATTCAAAAATAACCAAATTCTGCAATTTTGGGTTATATTTCCTGAATTTTAAAAAACATTCTCCCACCTCAAAAACAAATGTAGGATTTGGTCTGTCATAGCAACAAGGTGAAATCTCTAGCATTTAATTGGTAGTGAGGTTACTTCCAGAGATTCTACTAGTTCATGTGCTGATTACTGTATTCGGTCATCTCGCAGCGGAAAAAGACAAAAATTCCCGCGGACAGTTAATGTAGCAAAACAATGATGGATTACAGTACTCTATACATGCAGGTAGCCAATTACGTGTAAGAAAACCATGGTCTTGGTATGAATGGAGAGGGGTTAGGGGCTGAGGTAATGGCTCGCCATTTGAATTGCGCCACTACATGTACTGTTATACCACAGCCAGCTTATTCATGGCAGCGCTACATAGCTAGACCGAGTGGACCTGGATTAACTACCCATAGACCTACACTTGCTGCCGGGATTCCAGTGTTTTCCCCATAGCCGGAGAGTGTAGCTACAGCGGGCTGTCTGCAGAGCCGTGGGGAAAGATAGTGTTTATGCGGCTCTCAGCGCAAGTTTCATGCGCAATTTTTTTTTTTTTGAAATATTATTGCACTTCAAATAAACAGTGCAGATATGGAGGTTTTATAATGCCTGTTTCAAAATTCATAATTGATTTCCTCGCAAAAAGGATAAACAGAACTCAGTGTTATAGTTGCTCCTCATTTGTCTACTATCAAAATGGTTAGCCCAATAGTAACTCGGAACGCGAGTAGACATAAATGGCTGTGCTGTGTGTTACTCTGGGACTTCCACACCATATCCCACCGTCCATCCACCCAGTGGGCAACTACATGGTAGCCATTATAATGCAGGGTAGGTACTGCACTGGAGACACATCATAATAATGTTAAGTTGGACAGTACAATCTTGCAACTCTGTACTGTATAATTGCAACTAGCCCAGTATGAACTGTGCAGTAGCTGCTGTAGTAGACGTATAGCGCCTATAGGCTACACAAAGTAAGAAGAATCGGCATCAATTAGCTCAAAATTAGAAATCGGGTGCTACTTGTACGGCATCACATGAAGAAAGGAAACAAACATGAAAAAAATAATCGACTACCTCACTTTAAATGCATAAGACCTTCAAAAATGCCTCACTGCCTATGGATTGATACAACATGATTGTGAATTTTCTTGGGTTCATTATGCACACTTTAAATTGCACCTATTACTGCTCTCTTAATAAATAAAACGATGTTCAATACTTTAACAGATAAATAAACATTGTTTGCTAGTTATTGCAAACTATTTAAAAAAAGAAAAAGATGTTAGGTAATGGATAAATAATTAAAAATAGTAAAACCACCATTTTAGATGTGCGCTATGTGCCTTACCATCATTCATGTGAAAGACCATTATTTTATATGCATGCGAAACAACTCCTGGTTCACTTCTACTTACTTTTGACTACATTAAAGCGTATCAAATTTCTTTTCATAATATACTTGATGTGTTTGACCATTTGTAAGAGGAAGCAAGAGGGAGCTTGTTATGTATGAATACATACATAGCCAAGTTATTCGGGGTTGTTAAGTACAGATACATCTGTGTTCAATTAGCACACGTTTTATTGACCTAACCTTTTGGGATGTTCTGGGTATTTATTTCAATTGTATGGGCTGCACAATGTTTTGGGGGGGGGGAGGGCTGGTATATGATGCAACCACCATATGATCTCAAGTGATTTTTTTGTTTCTTTTTTGTACACATTACATTTCCCATAGGCCCCATTCTGTTCAACACAAAAAATTGTGTAGATTCCACCCCACACATAGATCTGGTTGGCACCTCAGGCCAAAAATATTGAGGAAAAAAAGGTCTAAGGTAAAATTGAGAAAATAGTATAAAAACTTCTGGGCCATATTTTGTGTTT
The DNA here is from genome assembly GCA_023653785.1 of Ophioderma brevispina. NCBI lineage: Eukaryota > Metazoa > Echinodermata > Ophiuroidea > Amphilepidida > Ophiodermatidae > Ophioderma > Ophioderma brevispina. The sequence continues at coordinate 5,745 of JAMKCH010028888.1, read as the reverse complement.
GAAACACAATTATTTCAAGACAAAAAAAATCTGGGAAACCTACTGAGTAATTACAGTACTAATTTACACCCACCCCATAGTAATAGGAATATTTGACTAGAAGGCCACAGTTTTCAGAGGGGGCTCATCGTTATCTTCACACTTCAAGTAGCTTCCGAAAAACCTGTTGGTTCAACATCTGGATTTTCGTGCTGAATGGGAGGCTGCAGAGGTATAGCACAGTCCAAGGTAATGCCATTAATTCGGTGACTGAGTCAACTTCGTAATGAGAAATTTACATTTAATTAGGGCCATTTGTACATATACAATGGCAATTTATTTGGTGGTGTGCAACCTGTACTATTGGCATATTGTTAATTTGGAGGTGGCTAGTGTATAAGCAAAAAATCTGGATCTGTAAAAAACATTAAAGGTACATGGCCCGATCATTAATTGCCTGTCCCAGAAGCCCAGATTTTACCAGAAGTATTCAAAATTTGTAAAAAGGTTAAAAAAAAAAAAAAAAAATATTTTTCTCAATTTACCTTTTGAAATAATAGTAGAGCCAAAGATGTTTGGTTTGTGGAAGTTATGGCGGAAAAATGTGCCCAGTTTTGGCCAACCAATATTAATTTACACCAGTACTTACGGGCTTACAAATTACGTTTTTGCTATCGCACCAAACCGGATTGAAATATCGGCGCGAAAACTTTACAGAAGAAGATGGGGTTTGGAGTGAAGGGCCACTTATTAAGATGGAAAAAGCTTCATATACTTAAATCGGGGCCATCCACCTTTAAGGCTGAGCCTTCAAACAAAAAAAAAAATCACCTGAATAAATATCCCTTTAATGATGATAGCTTCTATGTACTACTTAAGGGCAGTGTGAAACCCTAGTCTTTGTTTTTATACAAAATTTCTGATTTTTGCACCATTTTAAACATTACATGTGTTTATCGTTACCACAACTGGTTATCCCAAGCGACAATCCTGAGTTGTATTTTTTTTGCGATTTAAATCAGCTATTTGATCATTTAAAGTAACAAAAACACCACATGGTAAACGGCGGGAATTTAAGCACATTACACGCCGTCAGGCACAAGGTGCAGCATCGCATTGCGCGGTGAATTTTTGAGCGTAATGAAGGTGCGCGTGTTGTAATGTACTTTTGTGCGCCGCCATCTTGGAAAAAGGAAAAACTAAGTTTGAAAAGTAAACCAAAGCGCTAAAGTAGACCAGATGAAATTTCAATTCTTCTGACTTTTTGGAGGTGAAGAAAAAATATGTTTGATCAATAGTGCATAAAGATGTATTTTCATCACGTGCACAACATTACTAATTTGAAGTTAGTTTAAAAGGTAAAGTTATTTGAGAAAGAGAAGCTTGAAAATGGGTGAAAAAGTACTTTTTACTAAAACACCGATTTTCTACAATGTTCAATTTTCGCCAAAATTTGGCAAATTTCAGACAAGATAACTCCAAAAATACCGAAGTAAAGGATAAGGTTTAACTTTCACGATGCATCGGTCTTCTCTAGGGACGGTTGGTTTTCTCAAATTTTTCTTTTTGGTTTCTAACTAAAGATAATTTCTCAATATATACCAAATGTTGGAAAAGAAAGGTAAAAATCACACTTTTTTGAAAATTTTCTTAATATTTCGAAAGTAAAGCTTATTTTTAAAAAAGAAAAAAAACGTCCCTACACAAATTTGTCTTGTCTCTAAAAAAGAAACATAAGAAATCATGAAAATCAAATTGTTTTGTATGCTCGTCTGAAAAATTTTGGGGGCCAAAATCATGTTTTTTTAGTTATTTTTCTCAAAATTACGGCAAGTTTTACATTAATATGATGCCCTCATCGGGTCCTCTCAAATTTTTTCTAGAAATGTTATAGTTTACACACAATAATCCAATATTTGCAAAGTACAAAACCAAAATAGATATCGAAACTCAAGGTGACACTGTCATTCAACTAAACCAGAGAACATGGCTTCCATCTAAAAGCAATACTTTTGATGCTAATCTTCAATACAAACGTTTTTAAAATCAACACAGTATTAGATAGACATGACAGATATGAACATTGCATCTGTTCTTTCACGGGAGTTGAAAGTGTAAACCCCTCTTGAAAGCCATCGGTAAATTCTCATCGTACAGAAATTGCCTATATTGTCTGACCTCTCCGCTTGACTAACAAGATTACGATTAGAAGTAGATAAATTACACCAACCCTTAATACTGAATTTGAAAGTAAGAGTGTAGGAGGACGGGCACCAAGATATCTTGGCATGATCGAGGACACTACAGTGTGAGCAAATGCCTCTTTTATCATCCTTATGCAATATCCTCCAGAATCATGGCGGTTCATGACCTTTTAGAGTATACCTATGTCATGCTTTATGGATTAAGCTCAAATAATAATAAATTGGTTATATAAGCAACAGCGTCATGGGGAACTGGAAAGACAGAAAGTGGTATGATATGAAACACAAGAATGTTGAGGCTTCTATTAGTGTCTTTTTTTTTTTTGGAAAATTAATAAGTTTAAATGAAAGACAAAAACTAAGACAGGGTGAGTAAAATAAAACGACCCTGATTGTGTCCCCATTTTGAATTTTTAATAATTAATATATATCACATATGGGTATATGCGGGGAAAGCTTTATTTCATTATCTTTAATTTGCGGCAAAGTCTGTCCAATAGGTTAATATAGGCCGAAGCTACAGTCTTCGATCACCGTATCTTGCAGTGCATAAATAGCCTGATTTTCTTTCCTGCGACACTGATTTCCTTTGCTGAACGCTGGACATTTCAATGTGAATCGTGGACAGAGCAGAAAACCCGACCTACTTGATTCAAACGACGAGCTCGGTCTATACCAAGCGAGGATGAATGACTTTGCAGTAAATTAAAGATAATGAACCCAGCTTTCAGATGTTACCAAATATGTTAGATATATGTTACTTAAAAATTCAAAATGGCGGGCACAATCAGGGTCAAGTTTTTTTTTACTCACCCTGTATATATAATATTTTAACTAGGACTGTCACATAATTAAAGGGATATAATTCATAGGCTTGTTTCCCAACTTGCATAAAAAGAAATATTGAGAATTTTACACCATCTTAACTGATGGCTTAAAGGCTGACTCAGAGATTTCAAAATAAAATTATTTTGAGTAGAAATTAAAAATAGTCATCTAGAACTAAAATGTTCAATTCCAAAGTTGGAGATGAATTGGATTTTCAGTTTTCATGCAGTAAACATTTATGCACAGTATAACAGTGCCATAGGATACTGTGTATAACAAAAAATCCGGATCTGGAATTTTATAACAAAAGTTGTGATTTTCTATAAAAAGGACTTCAATTTGAGCTTAGCTATTTCACACAATGATTAGTATATGGACAAGCATTATGTACATATGCAAAAAACACAATTTGTTTGAAAATTGAGTGCGCCCTCATTGGGAAATCTCTGAGTCAGCCTTTAAGTATTAAAGACTAACTCATAGAATTTCTGATGATACCATCCTTAACAGATCATGCTTTTTGCCTTACCATAATGCTTGTCCACATTCTAATCACTGATATCTTAAATAATTTTCTCAGTTCATCAAATAAAAAAAAACTAAATGTAGTTAAAATGTCTGCAAAATCAAAATGTGTGGGGCCTTCTATAAACATTTTTTTTGGCCTAATAGCACTTTGAATGCTTATACAAGCAAAACCCCCTACCATGGAATAAGAAATACTCCAGTAATGGATGGTGCCTCGGATAATTAAACAAGTTATTCGGAAATGCCTCACAGTTCCAATCGCTTGACCTATTAGTGACTTTACTTGACTTTAGTCCATTCATTTAACTTGTGAATTCAGAGAAAATTTGCAAGCCTGACATTTTTATCCAGCTGATTCCTTATAAAAGGCAAACAGATTACAACAAAGCCAACACACATTTAAAATTTTGCAAACCATTTTCACAATTGAACTTGTGCAAGTCAATGCAAATCTAGGGAGCTGCTCGACTATTAAACCATTGACATGTTTACTATCATCACCTTTTTATGATTGGAAATACTAAATGCATATAATAATATGCCTTATATTATAATGGCATTTTGAAGTTTGAAGGCCAAGAAAAAAAAGTTTGTCTCAGAAGACCGCACACATTTTGTGGCCTTTCAGTGCATTATTTTTTTAGTTTAGGTTTTCACTCACTTGAAAAATTTTAAAAAAAACTTTTCGCATTAGCGTTTTTAAAAAAAAAAAGCGAGGAAAAATTTTTTTTTTTTTTTGCATTTGCATTTTTTTACATTTCTTCTTAGACAAACTTTTTTTTTTGGCCTAATCTAGATTGGCTTTAATCAATGCTTTTTCACAAGTTTCTGAGATTGCTGCGAACTTGGCAAGTGAACTTTTTACTTGGTAAAAAGTTTCAGTGTGGCACACTCTTTTGGATATCGCTCACCCGTGACATACAAAGTACCGCAAAGGCAATTGCATGAATGTGAAGCAATTATAAGAGTGGTCTAAACATTAGCAACTCATGCAGGCTCTTTTGTGTATAAGAATTTTGCAACAACTTATATTAACTTACTGAGGAAAAATTTTTTTTTTAAATTCCTGACATGACTTAGTCGACACAATTACAACACTGGAATCCATCTGGAAGCGAGGTACTGAAGACAAATCTGTTAATCAGTTTCATTTTAATTCCAAATGTAGTTAAAACTGACTAATCAATATCGAAATATTTTACAAAATTGGAGATGATCAGCTTAATTTGCTTTTCCTTATTTCCAAGATGAATATAAAAGTAATGAGGTATTTGATGAAGATTTAAAATTGAGCATTTTTCTTTCCTGTAATTACATATTTAAAGTGGTATACCTCTCTAGTGTTCTGCCAGTAACACCTCTACACAGAGCTTGTTAGCAGTGTCATTTTTGCCATTTGACGTGCCACGTTCCTGTACACTGAATATCTCACCCTCCATTCAATGTGTTACTCTTAATCTCTTCCACAGTCCTTGTACCGTGTACAACCTATACATATGGACACCTTCACCCTTTTAATACACACTCAGCTCTTTGGATTGATTGCATGTCAAAGTGTGATATAAAACATTAATAAAAGGCAAAGGTTACCAATGTGTAATTTGAAAGCATTTTACATTGTGTAAAAATAAACACACGGAAGTATATTTCTTGAATTATCAATCCGATCCACATCATGAGAAAGAAACTAAAGTGCCTGAAAGGTCTTGTGTTTCAGCCATTTCCTTACACCTAATTTAAAACCTTGGCATTTTATGCATATTCTTCACGCATGATGCCACCTCTATATCAACTCTGGGCTACCCTAGGGGCATTCCAACCTACTAAATACTTGTTGCGTGGGTTGCCGGCACTGGGTGAAAACACCCATGTCAGAGTAAGAGATGGCATCAACACAGCCGACTCACTCAGGCATGTACTCGATTGTGACATTTACGAAGGGTAAGGTTCAACACACTTATTACGGGCTGCAAATCACGATGCGCGCCTCGATGTGTCTGGGACACTTGCCTGGTTAGCTATGTCTTGATGATGATTACTGAATTGAGGCTCACACTCACAGATCACTTCACATATTCATTTCAATGGATTATTACCCGAGTAGGGACAACATAATACTGTTTATTTTAGTTACGTATGAAATTTGTAAGGATAAAAAAAGATGAGGCAAGAATGATATATTAATATCATGTATATAATTGGTTAA